>JARYHS010013630.1:370678815-370753217 GCA_031002005.1 Vandiemenella viatica
AATCCTGGGCTGTCACGCTAGCTGGCGCACTTTATTGGGCTGTCTTCGCCTGCAGCGCGCCACAGACGGATTGTCGCTACCACTCACGGCACTGTACCCGAGGTATTGAGAATTTTGGTTTCAGGAATCCTTCATATGTAATGAGCCCACTTTTAAAACATTTAGATACTACTGTAGTTTTATTTCAGATCGCGGGGTAGGGAAAGTATTCTCGCGCTTTTCTCAATAATAAGAATCTACACTATATAATATTACTAGCTGACCCGACAGTGGTTCGCTATTGCTAGATTTGAGTATACATATAGATTAAAAGAACACAACTGAAAGTTTGATATTAACTTCTGTTAAAATTAGATATTTGCGAATACACTATTATTTTTATTTTTCGATTACATAAATTACTGTTTTATCCAATTTAAAGTTTACTGCAATTCTCTTCGAATATAATGTTTTCGGGGATTCCATTTCGCATATATACAAACAAATACCTTAGTTTTTCTACGCAGGAGCATGCAACGTATACCTGTACATGATATAATTTTCCCGTTTCCATTAATATCATAGAAAAATGTATTGCAGAAGGATTGTTTTGTAATTTAACACGCATAGCGACACACATACGAACATCATTGCTTTTCAGAAATATATAGATCCAATCTATTTTGTCTATTCAGTTTTACTTTCCTTTCTATAGATCTGTTCGAGGATTTTAATAACTTTAAATCTTCTCCTGACAAAAAATCGCGCGTAAATCTGTCCTGTAGGTGTTACCCTATAGCGGACACACGTACGAACATTGCCTTTTATACACATACACTAGGTCTCTCTGTCTGTTTGTTACGTTTTCACGGCTAAACCGATCTTAATGAAATTAGACAGTGAAATACTGTGTATCATTAGGAAGGAAGTAGGATAATTTTTTTTGGGATATATAATATATTTTGTCATCAAATTTGAAAACCGAGCGTTGTCAGACAGACGGATAGCGTGTGTACGTTTCTCTGTTTTATCGGTAGTTCAGGCTTTGTTCTCTCGCAGCCAGTTTATATATGATCTGCTCATAAATTTCATGTACAGACACAATTTTTCCGTAATCATTCCAGTTGAATGCAGGGATGGTTCGTTCAAAAGGCCATGGCCGAATTCCTTCCTGTTCCTCCACTTTGGTTAGATTCGCTGAAAATGGTAACTGAGACCCTACAACAGCCCGTCCCATAGGCTTCATCTGCGAGGAATGAAACGTATAAAAATAAATAAAAGAAGTTATTACGTTAATGTATAGTATACTTGTGGATTGTGGATTTGTGATGCACCAGACTATTATTAAAGTTTTGCAAATTGGTTCTCTTTATGAGACAGGTTCAATGGTAGAATGGTTCTAGTGTTGGCTTCCCGTCATATTATCCCGACTCCGTCCATTTTGGGACACCCTTTACGTAACTTACACCTTTCCATATCCAATTCATGCAATAAACTTTTCGGTCCACCCGTACAAAGTTGTGGGTAATTGAATACAACGGTTAAGTTTGTTTTATGAGCGCAATGTGTGTTCCACGTGTATCACGACCTGGGCTACAGAGATACGAGCTACGATATTGCCTGCAATTTCGTTTACTTTGACAATTGTATTTCTGTTTTAAAATTATTTATTTTTGTCTTTTTATTATAAATAGTTTAATTGTTTATAATCGGTGCATTTGTAACAGACTGCCAAATGTTTCCAATTAAAGTATCTGTCATATGCGTATCAAATAATGTTTTCGCAAATTCGATCAAACAACGCTTAAAATCTAAGTGGTTACAAGCAATTAGTATTTTTTAATAATCTCGTTGCAAGATAGAGATCGTTCATTTTACAAATGATATATACCAAATAATGTGTATTTCAACTATCATATAGACAATAACAAAAGTGCAAGATTCTGATTTAAAAAAAAAAAAAAAAAAAAAAAAAAAAAAAAAAAAAAACAAAAAAAAAAACAAACAAACAACAAACAAATAGATTGCATCGCAGATCAAGTGAAATGCCATTAATTGTACAAATTTGTGTCTGTACATGAAATCATGAGTAAACCAAGAAACGAATTTAACGAAACTACAAGTAAGGAAGTATTAAGTCATCGCTTAATATTAATATACTTTTTCCTAATTAGAACCGGAGTCACTTTCGATATGCAGTTGAAGTAATAATTGTATTTTTAAATAACGTACAGTTACCAGCAATACTGCAACACCAGGAGGAGACATGTGATTAGATGAAATTTATTTCACAGATTAGGGACATTACAATACACACATGGTTAGAATTACGGAACTGTGGATGCACTTTGACCGCGAGACTTCAGTGGGTGTGAAGCCGTTGCGGGTTAGCGATCAGAGCCTCTAGACGTCGTGGCATGGAATCAAAGGAGTGGTCGACCGCCCATTTCCTGACATGTTCGATGGGCGACATGTTAGGCCAGGGAAACAGTGGTACCCGTCGTTGTCGAAGAAGGCTTGCACATTGTGGCATTGTCCTGCTAAAATATGGCAAGTGAGCTGCCTGCAGGAGAGGTCTTGCTTTGGGTTCTAACACCTCACTGATATAATGATTACTGTTCAGATTTACTCATTCAATATGTAGGATTGTTATACCCAATGGCATCACAGACCTCTACTCTTATCGTTTGTCCTTAAGCTGCTCAGCAATGCAGCTTGCCCTTCACGACGGTAGAGTCTGACAGGTGAGCGGCTATCCCTCTGAGTCACGTTGATGCGCGACTCGTCCGAAAACACTAAATTTTGCCACTATTTTACAGATCCTCGATTTTGGAGTGATTCACACCATACATTCTGTGTGATGCAATTTTTCTCGAACGGTAGTGTAATATATTTTTCTCTCTCCACCTCAGGGTCGTAAACCATGTGAATTCAAAGACACCAAATAGTTTTATATCAGGAAGTAATCAAATTTCTTAACGATTCACAGCTGTAGGATTGGGTTCCTTCCATAGACGAAAGAATTGATTGTGCGCAATACTGGAAGTTATGTGTTGTGATCTCTGTGGTGGTGGTCGGTGTGTTGAACATTATGCGCTCAGAATGGGGATCTTTATTTGGTGTAAAGACATCCTGAAGATGGCAGCAGAGTTCGTTACCGAAAGCTCGTCTTTCACCTACCCAATCCAGCAGCGAACCCGCGAGAATTATATTGCATCCTTTACGTCATTAGTACTTCCAATTTAATTGATTACGCATATATATTTTGTACTGAAGAGGAAGACCATATTTACTATCCTTTTTTTTTAAAGCAAAACATTATCCTCAGCTGGTAATTTGAAAATGCTTTAAATATAAAAAAATATTCTCAATTTAATAAACGACCAATATTCGCAATATTTAAAGAACTAGCTGTCCGAAACGACTGCAATTCAGCTAATTATGGCATCAACCATTCGTCATTTAAGTAGTGGAATAGCCGTGGGCTGAAAGTCAGAGCCGTGTGAAGATTTGCCGTAAAGTTTTCCACTTAGCCAATCCGTCGCGGGCTTGCTGACAGCTTATCAACTTTGGAACCAAGTTTGCTGACAGAGGACTAAGTCGCGTTTATCCTGCGGAAAGGAACCCGAAGGCGCGTCGTATCAGCACTGACTAATTAGCCGAGATTATGGCTAAGTACGAGAGGCAAAGTAACCGGAGCACCATTACATTGCAGCGAATTGACGAACCAAGCGTAAAATGCGTAAGATAATTAACGTTGAAACCTATATACTCACCACGAACTGGAGCTAAGTGTACTTATATTGTCTGTCCTCCAGGGATCCTGCACAACAAATCAAAAAAAAATTTCACGAAATTTTTACATACTCCAAATGTAATTTTACAAGCAAAATAGCAGCATGAGATAATGAATTGCTGTTTTCAATGAATCTCACAATTTTTCATACAGATTACCTCTATCATATTGAAACTTGTGCACCCATTCCTAGTTTCTTTCTAAATGGCATTGGGTTACGTAGGCCAAAAAACCAGCTCAATGTGATTATCATGGTTCTGCCAGTGTATCAAATTCTCCAGTATATTATTGCTTCTAAATATGGACACATGGACAATAAGGATGGAGACGACATTCACACACACACAGCCCTCGGCCGGACTCGAACCGGCGACCTTCGGCACGCGGAGCTTGTACTCTAGCCTATATGATACCGAGGCTGGCTTTTTTTTATACGTAGACGTTTTCGGCTTATCGATGTTAAGTTAAACGATTAGAGGTGAGAAACTTGAAGGAATTCGGCAATAGATCTATGAAGCAGTCATCCCTCAGGATGATTTTGGGAAACTATTGTAAACCGAAATCTGGGCAGCTATACTGGATTCCAGTCTAATGGCAGACACGTAATTTAAAGCTTCGCCATCGGGTTCGGTGCAGGTTTCTAACGCAAATGATACGGAAGCGACTTGTATGTTACAAGAAATTCTAATGCGCTTTGTTTAGGATGCCTCCATGCAGAGCTATCTTGCTGATAGGATTACACAGAAAAATTGAGACAAACTAAGGATACCGTTATGTAAAAACATACATATTTACAATGGCTTTTAATAAGTATTAGCGTGTTTCTCGTTTTAATGACAGATATTTGAAGCATATGTGAACTTTCTTACTGTTCAGTAGCTGGTTGATTTTCACAATAGCTTGTACCTAACTGCTTCTATTCCTGTACTTTGTTGCAACGTATATAGCAGTGCTCCCAAACTTCTAGTTTGCTGCTACAGTTTTCAATTCGACTACTTTGGATAACAGCCACAACACTCGGAGGAATGAAATTTTTAGTTTAGTAAGTATCGCAGTCCTGCTCCGTTTGATCAGTTGATTGCGGTATTTGTTCGTTTCCTGGCGGTGGAAGAAATTTTCATCAGTGAATTTTTTTTTGTTTTACTTAAGGTTTTACGCCTCGTTGACTTCGAGGTCACTAGAGGCAGGATGGGACTGGGGACAAGGAATTCGGCCATGCCCTTTTGAAGGAAGCGTTCCGGCATTGCCTGGAGTGATTTGGAGAAACCATGGAAAACCAAAATCGGCAGTGCAGGAGAGCGCTTTATGCCTCGTCGACGTTGCGGTTATTAGAGGCAGGAAAGACCTAGGGGGGAAGGAATTCGGCCATGGTCATTTGAAGGAAGCATCCCAGCTTTCACCTGGAGTGATTTTGGAAAACCATGGATACCCCAAATCAGTATGTCTAGAGGGATTCGAACCGGCGTCCTCGCTAATGCGAGGCCAGAGCGTTACCGCTCACCCATCACACTCGGTAAAGTAGGACAGATAGTGGTGCACAATTTCTTTCGCCAGAATGTGCACCACAGTCCTGGGTTAAGATCAAATCCTTTTCGTAGTGCGTATGGAGTGAGGGCATCCATAACCATAGATGGTGATTCGTCCGTCGGATAGGGACGTTAAGCCTGCAGTAGTAGCGCGCCTCCACTGAATTTCGCCCCCATCGTACTTCATATCTTACTCTATACTGAACACACAAAGCATCACAGTCATCCCACTTACAATAGAACACGCGAACACACTGGGGAAGACAACAGGAAACCATACCAGTTCATCTTCCCAAGAGAGTTCACATGGAGGGGTTATATCGGGCATGGTGTCATAACAAAAAAAATGCAACTGATTGTGAGATATAACTGTAAATGATAATCGCAGCTATTTTATATGCAGACAGTTTTAATGTAAACGAAAAGGGAAATAAAATGATAAAGGTGGACCAATTCTACGAGAACATAAATTAGAATATCTGCTCTAACCTTCCTTACATCCGATCTTTTCAAAAAAGAGTGCTCATTTAAGTGAAAATACTTTTTATTGCGACAAAATGTATACAGCGATGCGGCGTTTCTGTGTGTTGGTTTCTTCTTTTCGGAGGAGCTCGGTGATATGCCAAGCTTATCCCACAGCCGTAATGCCTGCTGGCCGACGCTAATCCAATTTTGCTATCCAATTAGGGAGACATTAGGACACCGCATTAGGGGTGATGGACAACTCGGGATAAATGGGATACGTGTCACCTGGGCTTGTGCATTCCCACATCGGCCGCTAAGCCCGTCCGACATCCGAAGCTCTAATTGCACCTGCAAACGCAGCAAATTTTTAAGAAGCCTGCTCATATAATTACTCGACAAACAACGTCGACAGTGGTGTCTGTTCTCTACTGGATAATTCACATCGTAGGTGAATTACATGGTTTTCTGCTACTAATACTTGTATTAGCGTTCATTACTTTGAGAATGACATCAGGAAAATACAAAACTGATGTGGAACTAGTTCTACCGTGCTTAGTAAATGGAAGTAACGGTCAAGGTAAGTTCGATTGTTTAACAGTGACCAATTGTGTCCCAGAGAGATCATTTTTCATATCTCTAATGTTTTTTCAAATGGATAAAAGAGATTACTTTAGTTACTACTATCTGTACCCGCGGCTCCATCCATGCGGAATTGATATCTGTGTGATTAGTTCACAGATAAACTATAAAAAAAATGCCAACTGGCTAGTAAGAAGCGGAGGAACAGTCCTGTATTTTTTTATTTTTTTTATTTTTGGATCCCTCTTCTCCTTCGAAATTTAAGTTGCATGCAAGGTTTGTCCTTTATTTCTACGACCTCTTGAAACTGCATTAATATTACTGTTTTGTATGACCCTCAGCCACACTTTAGCATTGTCCACAAAGATTCTCTGCAAGCAATATTGAAAGTGTGCACGATAAGGCTACTTTATTTGAAAGCATAGAAGTTATATATGAAATCCCTAAATGGATTACAAAGTAGATCTGTTATAGTTTATGCGATTTAAACACACCATTAAAGTGGCCTGGTAGCTCAGTAGTTAAGGCGTCTGACTGGCGATTGAAAGGTTTCCGGTTAGAATATCTGTCCCGACGGGGATTCGAACCAGAAACCTTAACCCGACGTTCACCTCTGACACAGCTTGCTGCGTAATTTGAAGTACAACAGAACGCTTCTGCAGTTCGAATTCCACGTTAAACTGAATCCTGTACCTGGTAGCACTACCTGGCTAGGTTAAGGCGGCTACGGCAGTGGCAGAATGCGCAGCCAATAGAAACCCTATCACCAGGTCATTACGATCACACGTAATTATTATTACTAGTGATCACCCAGCGATCGAAATTCGACCGTAATTCATTAAGTTGTTTAGTTTCTTTCATGAAAGAGTAATAATCTAGTAATTCTCTGCATTACCTATAAAATTAAAACGATACACTCCACGCGTGACTGTATGATAAATTTTAGCTTCTAATCTAACCATAGCAAATGATGAAATGTATTTATCGATGGTTCTTTTGAATTCAAAATATTCATTTTGACTTAAGGCTGGAAAACTAGCTTTATGAAACATGCGCATTTAAATGTATCTATCAAAATAATTTCGTCATTTTGTGTGTTCTCTATTTAAATTTGGTCTATTATCATTTTGAATTTCACGCAAATAAGTATTCCATATTCCTTCTCTCTCTCTCTCTCTAATGAAATTACTGAAATTAAAAAATCAAAAGACACTTAACCAAAGTTTAACATTTTAAATAATCAAATGACCATATAGTATCTGGCAGAACCGCTACATTACTTTTCAAAGTATTCCTTTCATAACTTCAAACATTAATCTCCACTTTATCCGAGTCTTTGGTTTTACCAAAGACCACAGAGTGTCTCAATGCGGGGAATCCACGTAAGAACGTTGGCTCCGATCCTATTTCATGCGCTAACACACGTTCGAAAATTAATTTTTTATTTTAATAATCTATTTGTAACATGTATTAACTATGCTTATTATATTTTTGGGTGGGGTGGGACATTCTCCACCAGTAAAAAACTGTTATTGACCTGTTGAAATTTGGATTAACTGTTTCTTTAGTGTCCTCTTCACGTTTAGCACTCTCCTTTTCCGGAAAAGTCACCACGAATTAAATTAAAAATACAACCGCGAAATGTTAGCAGCACTGTAAAAATGACACAAAAATTATCGGTACAGGGATCATATTATCCTAAATAGGTTCGTTTTGTCATAGTGATCATGGTTAGGTTGAAATTCGGCCTGGACTAAGAGTAAAAAGTTTACGGGAAATTCGTTCCCATATCGTAAACCAGAGACAAACTGCGCATTTGTTTACAACTGAAGCAATCGATTATCTCTGACTGCTTATATAGATTCCAAGGTTTGTAAAATATATTATAATTTTAGCTTTCTGAATTTCTTTAAGTTCCTCCGTTCGCCCAATATTCTGGCCGTTAGCTGAGCTATCTACCAGCCCTCGAAATGTTGCTTTTTGTTTCTATATAAGTTCAGAGATTAATTTTAATGTTTTGTTTCACCAAAGAAGACAAAGTAAGGCTGCTAGCTGCGCCATCTACCAGCCATCTGAGCGAACTACGTAGGCGGCGAGAGTTTTATTTTACTTTATTTAATGTATTTGTAACGCATATTATATATATATTTTAGCTTCCTTCACTTCTTCTCCATACAATCTTTAACTATGCCAAATCTCACACTCCTCCGTGCGCGCAATATTCTTAAAAATATAACATAAGTTTTCGCTTATCGTATTAAAATATGGAGTACCGTGTATCGTACCAGATATTTCGACTGCGAGAAGGTTTGCGAAAGGCAATTTTAAATGGATTTCTAGCGATAAAAAGTACCCTAAATCTCATCTGCTGACATAAGGTGCAGGTGGAGTTTAGCTGAAATACGTTCTTTTTAGTTTTGACGTTATACGAACACATAGACGAAGAATCCAAAATTTATCAATTTGGCCTCTGTATTACCGGGAACTATGTTACTAATCTAGATCGCAAGTATAGTATGTTTTACCCGGTTACATAAACTATCACTATGTGCAGTTTCATCAAGGTCCATTTACTATACTTTACGTGATGCGCCGATAGACAGATTAACAAACAAAATTTTTAAATGTTACGATTTTGACACCTCCATCATCAGCAGCGTATATTGAAATTACACTTTCTGAAATAAATGTCATGTACGCACCCAATTTTTCTAAAATTTTATTATAAAGCATAGATAAGCATTTTACCATAGATCTGATCCGTGAAAAACACACACAATGCGTTCTTTATTATATTTGTCACATCAGTTTCGTAATGATGACCTTAATCAACTCATGTAATAAATTTCCACGAATATTGGTTATATAGTATATTATATCATCTATACGACTCTACAAGTACCAATTAACTAACGTCGAATCCATAGAGAAAATTCGTAGTGTATAATGTTGATGACTGGGCAATAATAGTTGCGATATTTAATTAATCATTGATATTTATCTGGCGTATTTAATTACGAGGCATGTACCAATATATCAGTCGGAACCACACTAATTTCTTCATAGTTTTCAGTTTTACAAATAGTTTGGTTCTTTTAAAAATACATTTAAAGCTTTCAAGCAGCTTCTTCTAATGTTTTGGGTTATTACATTACTGCTGCAATAAATATGAATAACATTTGGATCTTTGCAACGAAAATTAAACAATCAGGAATGATTTGAGTAGACATTCATTTACTTTAATTTACCAGAAACACTGAAAGAACAAAAGTAAAAATTAGAAGAGGGCAAAAGTAGGTTGGAAGAGGAAAGGAGAAGGTTGGGCGTGTGGGGGGATTGCCACCGGAGCGGGCACACCATCGAAATTTTATCAATTATTATATTATTTTTATTATTAAGGATTCGAAAGGTTTATGTGAAATCGGCGCCATGATTTTCCAATTTTCCGTACCTTCTTTTAATTCTTAACGACCTTTCTCACTTGCTCGAGAGAGTGAAGAGAATTCGCCCTGACCTAAATTAAAATTTTCTCAGTTTAATATTATAATTGTTTAATTTCTGTGTGTTGGTAAATCTTTGGAGAAGAAATTCGATATTTACAGCATACGACCGAGCGTGGCGGTGTAACGGATAGCGTTATGGCCTCGCATTCGGGAGGACGGCGGTTCGAATCCCCGTCCAGGCATCCAGATTTGGGTTTTCCATGGTTTCCCCAAATCACTCCAGGCAAATGCTGGGATGCTTCCTTCAAAATACCCTGGCCGAATTCCTCCCCATTCCTTGCCCCCCATTCATTGTGTCTAAAGACCACGTTGTTAGAGAGACATTAAGCAGATAAAAAAAAAAAAAAATACAGCATACGATAATTTTAACAAAGAGAAATAAAATGAATCTACGAGTTCCCATTTGTGCAAGAAATCTACAGTTTAAACTGTCTACAGTGATACTGTGGCGAAACTACAAACTGCCTGACGACCAGTTACCTGCAATCAACCAATTATTCATCCCAGTGGATATTGCTATAAGTTCTTTTTATATTAACACTGCGAACAGCGAGCATTCAGCTGAATGTTTCAATGTACAGTGGAAGATTCCATTAAATGTCAGTGATATTTTTTGTAAGATTTGACCCTGCTAAAAGCATCGGTTACCCATTACTACTGTAGAAAAAATGTGAAAAAGTCGCAGTAAGCTATATATTGCCAATGAACTCAGTTTCAATGATAGTGTGTTTGGAAGCTCCATGAATTTTCTCTTTTGGTATCGATACAAGAGTGCATTGAGATGTGATAACCAAATAAACATGTTAGTACCAATTGTTCTTGAAAGCAATTCGTTTTATTTCCACGTCCAAAGGGCAAAAAGATCGCCATATTGGCATGCTGTGTTACAAATCGAAGTACGCGTATACTGAAAATTCGAATCACACTGATAGTTACCGTTTTCTTATTTACAGAAATTGGCTTTGACGCCCAGATGCATTTTTGTTTTGTTTGCCGCTCGCTTCTGTCCATCGGAAAATCAAGGGTTACCAATTATTTGTAAATTTCTTTTATTTACTGCTGAGAGGTGTTGAAACCTCTGTACTAATAACGAAGTCGCATAGGTGACATAGTGAAAGTTTTTTCGTGAACGCCAATGCTTATGTTTCCTATAGGGAAAAAATGATATCTTATTATAACAGGTTGACTTGGTGGTGATTTCCAACAGCACCAAAAGCAACGCTTACGTTAATATGATCACCCAAGGACTCACTTTACCAGATGTGACAAACTGTTAATCTATACAAGTGTTACTGTAGAGAAATGGCGTCTCTGAAAAAAATACATTGTGGTCTGTTACTACACCGATTTGGAAAGTCGAATAAAGCAAACTGTTATCTACGGCGAATTTTGACGATGGTAAAGTGAAGTTTCCCCCGCATCCTACTAAACATCGTTAACGTAATAACTCGTCTAGAAAAAATAAATTGATTAATTTTCAGAGTTCGAGTTCTGTTATATGAATTGTCGACAGATATTTACTTTTTAAGTTAGTACATACACCAAGATCGTACAGATATTAAAAGAATAAAAATGTAGTTGCAAATAAAAGTAGATAATAGTCTTTTACAAATACCTGTTGTATATGGAAAGTTGTTTAGTGTAATGAAATAAGTTATTATAGTATATAAATTACAATTTTATAAACCTTCATAGTGAAATGAATTTAGTAAGTTTCATTTGGAGCCGCTGTTTGAAATTAGTATCTGCTTGTAAAATTTTTTAGCGTCAAGTTGAAATTCAGCAATTTCTACCTTACAAGGCTCTACGAATTTGGTATTCATAAGAAGGGTTGTATCTAACTCAAAGACCCTGCTCCTCTTTCTTTATTATGTGTATATTATGGCTGATTTACGATGATGTATGTAGAATCGGGAGACAATTATGGATCGGTTATTGAACATTTTAACGAATCATCCCGGCAATCAACTGGAATAGTTTCTGGAAATCATGGAAACTGAAATACGGATGGGTGATAAAGTCACGCCATCCCTATTGCCAGGACCAAATGTTCACACTTGGCTACCAGGCTCAGTCATATTCAGACCAAACTTTTTTGCGGGTGAAGAAATGAGAAAATTCTAGGTGGATAAATGAGAAATCATTCGAAGTACTGACATCCAGAAGATAGTAAGGCACGGGCTTTAGGTTGATGGAGATAAAGTTCGGCATTAACAAACTTAATCTCCGGTAATAGGGATAAGTTAAAATGGTCAACGTTACTTTCCCGACGTGTTTTCCCTCCGCAAAGGGTTTCCTCAAGCTGAATGGACACGAGGAGCCGTTCCGGACGATTGGATTCGATTCCTCGGCTTCATCAGAGGTAGTCTGGCAAAGCGGTTAACATTAAGCTACTCAGTCTGTCGAGTATTAACGCAAGGAGCGGAAACAATAATCAGCATTGTCTAGATATACTAAATTTACTTTGCGAAATTCGGAAGCTGTGTTAAATACAGTACGCTTAAATTCAAGACCAAAACTCTAGTTTTTAATCCTGCCTTGCTCTCCTGAAATAAAAGTAGAAAGTTGTACGAGGGAGAGTAAAATGAAAACCTTAATTATTTTTTTTTATGTATTGTGCACACGTATAAGTCACCTGTATCATTTATCAATATAGCATCCTCCACACTCAATGCATGTCAGCCAGAGCTTCAGAAGTGTCTGAATTCCCGTATAAAATATATACATTTTCTTGTGGGGGGGAGGGGGGGGGGACGACACAACTACTCATGCACCGCCTGGTGCACTTCGTCGTCGGATTGGAATTTTCCTAAAACGTGCTTCTTTTAGGCGTCCGAACATATGGAAACTTATGGAAATCACTTGGGGCAAAGTATATTGCTGAGTAAACCAACATAATTTTACTAGCTGTTTTTTCGAGTTCAACCGCTACGTTGCGTTTCTGATCCCTTCCAAAAACTTTCTCTTCACCTCTGACTACTTCATTTAGCTATCCATTGCGCACTGTACTGTAATACTTCCCGTTGTTTCATCTTTATTGTAGTTCCTCCTTCTACATCTACATCTATACTCTGCAAATCACAAATACTGTGGGTGGCAGAGGGTGCTAAGCACCAATCCTAATTCTGCGCATTCCAATCCCGAACAGATCGAGGAAAGAAGGAATACATAAATGAATCAGTACGGCATCTTATTTCTCTAATCTTATCCCTCCTGTCATTGCGACCTAAATAGGTTGTCGGAAGAAGTATTGTAGTCATGTTACAAAAGGGTAGTTAAGGTGAATACTTCTGCCGAAGGCGATAACCAGTTACGATATCGAACAGAGAACAACTCGTAAGAAACACCAGAAGCATCGTGTTTAAATTCCTGCAATTCTGGTTGGGTTAGTACGAAATGTTAGACATTTTTTATTACTATCTTTTATTCAAAATCTGTACAGAAATTAATATCACTTACGTGTTACGTCAAGCTTTGCCGGTTTCTATGTCTCGGCATATTATTTCGGGTATCGACTGATTTCACATTCGCCTCGTGTTTTTACAGTACCTCCTAATGTCTCTTTCCACTGAACAGTCAGCCTTTGTTTAATGCTGTTCTCTTTATGTTTTTAAAAGCTGCAGGTTTCCAGTGTTGGACAGGAGATAAATGCATTATACAACTAGAATTAACTGTTATTTTAACATAAAATTAATTTGATTGATTTTTTTTCTCTCAACCAGTCATAAATTCTAAACAGACCTGTTGGTGTAATCCTTATAGGCAATTAAATCAAACGATCTTCTCTAAGAGATTCAGTGGTTAATTGATTGGATGGAAGGCTAGGGGAATAAAACGTCGCTCAGTAGTCTGTAGTAAACGACGGGAGTAATTTGAGTTGGTCGTAGTGGCAGTCCTGCCTTGGAATCCTTTTCCCCTCGGGAGAACGCGTCATATTGCCGGTTGAGGTTCGTTCTGTAAAGTCCATTAAAATCTTATCGTGCGCTATCAAAGTGTTAATAGTTGCAACTAATTAAAAGAGAGATACATTAAGTTGATAAAGTCTTGTAAGTTAATTGAAGTTTAGATTGCTAGCAATCATCTAAAGATTCCAAATTACCCTTTAGCCCGCCCAACTTTATTTCTTGCGCCTAGATTGGCATCATAAACAATGGATGGCCGTCCTTCAGTTGTGTGAAATGGCCCGTATTATAGAACAGCACCGCATTAATTGCCACTTGGACTAATTAAACTGCAGAACTTTCGTGTTTCCTCAGTGCGGGGTAATCATTTCTAACTCAGCTGCATAATTTTAAAGAAGATATCATAAAATTATGAATGCATACATTATTGCGGGGTGTTCATTTGTAACTCAGCTGCATGTTTTTAAAGAAGATATCATAATGAATGCATACATTATTTACTGTTGTATATCCTTATAATGATATACCCGTTATACGAAAATCTGCAGCAATTCGTGTTTGACAAAACAATTCGAAAGAATTTTTATCCACAAAACCTATAAGGTTACTTAGCTGACGTTTCAAAATCCAAGTGTGTTGTCTTTCCAGTTTTCATGTGAATACTGAATTGCAATACTCTAGATGCCTACTTACGCTATCTGGAAAAAAAAAAGTTTTTACACTATGTATTTAAGATACAGATTAATTGTAATAGTGCTATAATGGCAATCACACATACTGAAAAAATGAAATATCATATCTGCTACAATATTTTTTTATACGTATGTTCGTGTAATCAAATTTTTTTCTAGGAATATAACTCATTCCCAAAGTTATTTTCTCCGTGTCCTGTTTTCAGAGTTTCTCTAGATTTTTTTTGCTTTGATTAGTATTCTTGCGCAGTGATAGAATTATCTGTTTCGTCTATGGTGTCGGTGATTATTACAACTTCAATAATTTTCACACGTTTATAAATTCATGTTTTCCTTTCAACGAAGGCTACTAATTTGTGGACTATGACCCATGCTTAACATAGTTGGAAATTGCGACGATTTTTTACTGCTGAACAACAGATGTAAACAGCAAAGTTATCATGCTATTCCCCTTGACGAATTCAGAAACGTATGATTAAAATTAATAGATAAAAATAATCAGTTCATTAGTATTGTTTCATGATAGCGAGTTTTTGTGAGAAAACATCTCTTTTAGCTTCTCGTTTAGTTCACAAATCCAGCATACGCGAAACACATTCTCACTAGAATATATTTTGTCGTTAAAAGTTTTGATACGTAACAAAGTAATTGAGTAGCGAAGGTGATCAGTGGAACAACAGAAAAGTTTAATTGCAATCTCTCAGTCGGAGAAGCTATTTATTTGACTTTGTACATTCTTGGAATTAAATACTCCAAAGCTGAGAATGATCAGATTCATTCAATTATTCTAACTGCATGACTTTTAGTTACAGGAAATATTAGAAACCGTTACGATCCTAGAAAATAACTAAGAAAATGTGGAATTCCTGAAGCTAATAAGTTGAAGGTACGTCTGTTTGAAGGTTTTGATATATACCACTAATGAGTTAGCAGCAACTGACCTTGGCAATATTCATTGTTCGTCATTCACTTACGCTCATCCCACACCATGGTCGCGAAGAACTCAATGATTGATACCTATTCTAAATGATTTGGCCTCCAGGGTTATGAAGATAAGGTTTGAAATGATTCCGCTTCCTATACGTTCAATTTAGAAATTTATATTTGCATTTACTTTATTGACTCTTTGGTAAATATTTCGTAGGACAATCTTTTTTCCGTTTATTTGATTTTAGCTTCTAACCATGCAGTACTCAATTTATTTCTGTAGATATTCTTACATAACATTAGTTCACGCATATTTAATGCATTTTTTCAATGCCAAAAGTGAATATCAATGATCTTGATTGGAAATGGAATTAAGTTTGAATAGTAAATTGTATGCAATTTATTTCAATGACCTTTGGTACTTATAAAGAGACTTGGGAGCTGGGGAACCAATTAGTATTAGTGGTCACCGATGTATTTTTTTTAGGATGATAATAAATAACTAAGTACATAACATTTCATAGACAACGTAAAGTTATTCTTAAATACTAAGAAGAAAATTTGTATTCCACTTTTTCCGTATAATACAAAGAAAAATTAAACATTAATTTAATTAAATTAAACATTAATTTAATACGAAGGTATTTTGTGATGTGGTTTAGAAATAATTTCTGAACAGCACCAAGTTTCATTTCATGAATCGAATTTATAGTTAGTAAGATTTCTTCATGAACAGAAAATTGTAAAGTGAATTTAGAATAGGGTGATGTTTGTTGTATTTGTGAAACGATCTGAGTCCGTGTGTATCAGTGGGACGTAAGAAGAGCCGGTAAGGTGGCAATCCGGCTGGCGGTAGTAGCCGGATGGAAAGCTGGGTTGGTCAGTGTCAGTAAGCCGCCGAAACATCCTTGTTGACACGGGGTAATAGCGAGGCTTACAGGCTTACCCCGAGCGAGAGCCACATCGCCTGCCAGCACTGACCATGCCTCAAACTCTTCCTGCAAGGTAGTAAATAAACGCAGACCGATCCAAAAACTGCCATTCGGTCCGCAGAAGGACTTGGTTTCGATCCTCGCGGGAGGGCGCTGACTTCTCGTATGAGTGATAAAAATGTGCATGGTTGCTGATATTTTGTGGAGACGTTAACCATGACTGTGTACGTTGTTATTGAAAGGCCCGAAAGAGAAGTTTTACGTAAAGAGGAGAGTAACCATATGGTTTATACTACTACTGAATAATTTATTCCACCCTTCACTTGGCAAAAGGATTTTAGTTAAAAAAATATTGATTTGAAATGAGTTCTATCCTTAGAATACCATGCTTACAATATTAAATTGATTTTAGGAATGTTTTTATTTCTGTTGAGTTAGAAAAGATATAAAAGTGACTGATGCTCCATCTTATGACACTGCTACCTTGACGAATAGATCAATTCGCTCGCAACCCCTATCACGCAGTTATACTTTCTTCATTCCGTAATCTATCTATAATAGCGACCAGAGCGTAGAGCACGAAAGGTGTGAAAAAGGATGACCACTAGCGTTAACATTGGTTTACATAAGTTGTCTTCTATTTTTTGTCGTTCGCTGTTTGTAAAAGAAGAGTCATTGTCAAAAGTTGTGTAGAGAGCACCCCACGCTTTTTTTTTTTTTACATAAAAGTTAATTTTGTAATCAGTGACTTTATTCTTTAAGCTTATTCAAAAAAATTAATTTATCCTGTATTGTGGTACGTCCCATTACTGTTAAACAAAATCTTTATATTTAAAGATTATTTTTAACCTTTTATTTCACATTACTACGAAAGCGTGTTTTTAGTTTTTTAAACTACAATTTTATTTTTAACTTTTTAGTTCAGATAGTTTCAAAAGTATGTTTCCTACTGTTGGCTTTTCTTCTCCAATCTCTCTTTATCTTTGTGTTGTAGATTCATTTTTAATTATTACTTCCACGAGTTAAATACAATTAAATGGTCAGCTCAGCCAGAGGTCCAATAGCAGGGTAAATGTGGAAGACTACTCTTCTATAATAGAACGAAGTAATGTTTCGAATACTCACTATTCAACATCACGTTATGTGACTGCAGACAGAGAACCTTCTGGATAGGAGACAGTGGAAGACGATCGCCGTCAGCAACCAAGGCTCGTAAATCACACCCGGGAAACTGGAGATGGTCAAAGTAACGAGAATAGCAGGACGTTGCTAAGAGACTGCTGTATTGTTAACGGTTCTTAAAACGTGTGCAAATTTTTTCTGTTTTTTTCTGTCAAAGTAATGATAATATCAAGATATAGCTATGAAATTATTGTATTGTAATCAGTTATCAATACATCAGCAAAATTTCAAACAATTCTGACTTCTGGAATTGGGTTAAAATTAAATTTCACGACATTCAACCATTTTTCTTTTGTTACTGTCAAAGTAATGAGAATAGCAAGATATAGCTATGAAATTGTTGTATTGTCACCGGTTCTTAATATGTGTGCCAAATTTCAACCAGCTCGGACATCTGGAAGTGGGTCAAAATGGAGTTGTAAAATTCCGTTACATTCATACATACAAGTCAAGCTAATATAAAGCGTGCAAAGACGTGATGTGCTAACAGGATTCTGTATAGCCACTGCCGTTCGACTCCACCTCTCTCCTATTTCAGAGCCACTGTGACGAAAAAAACCAAAGGTCAGAAGAAAATCTTTGTCAATGAAATATAACGATTGCTTTAGATCATTGCTACATGGCGATATCAAGTCCAGACAAGTTTTCTGTGGTTCATTTTAAATGTAATGTAACATATTAAAATTAATATTTCAAACATTTTTTAATAAGAATGCTGGCCTGGCGACGACATCAAAGATGAGAGAATTTTCAAGTATACCCGAGGACCCGATGCTCACTGCTCGGTCGAAAGCGACAACAAAACAGCTTTTAATATTCGGTGAAGTTCAAAAGCGGGATTTGTAGGTGTGACTAATTTTAATGAGGTGTATTTTGACAAAGACGATCAAGGAACAAGCATCGAAGGACATGGAGAACATTTACAGCGGCAGCGATAAGCAGAGAAAGCAACCGAGTGGCAAGATTCATGGGAACTATTTTTACTGAATCCGAGAAATCAAGAAGGTGCTAAATGCGGAATCATCTTAAGCGAGCCCATGGAATGTGCGACGTTCGTGTTTTACGTGTTGCGCCTTCAAAAAAATTCAATACTAATGGAATTTACTTTGTGTTTCTTGTCATAAGAACCGACATAGGTTGCTGGAGCGATTTAGTGCACAAAGAACCAGGGTTGAAATTCTGGGCCTGGTGTAGCAGCCATTATAAGGTGTTTGGGTTGTTTTCTGTGTTCAGCAAGGGGATTCTGGGCATAAACTAGTACCCACACAAAACTTATTTTAACATCTTACTAGATTTAGAGACGGGTTTTAATACTCACTATCCTCCCTTACATGAGGCTATCTTTCAGACACCAATAAAATTTTAAAAAAATTACTCCCCGTGAAGAGCGATTTGAATTACTTCGAATGATGATCGAAAATAATCAAGCCCTATTTGGGAAACATTTATTCAAGTGTTATTTGCACTGGATGATATATTGGTTCAGACATATAAATCTAATTTTTTTTTTATCAAGGATAGTAATTATTTAGATCTGGCCCTCAATCAACTTAGGTTATTTTTTTTTTTTTTTTTTTTTTTTAAGAAATGTGTTAACTATTTTTTGCAATGTACAACGCAAGTATATGATATTAATAGAAAGTAACACAAATAAAATCAGTTTCTAGGCCTTTCGTAGGCGTATTAGTAAGAATTCTAACACAAGTATCAGTAACCAAACACTGCTTGATACTCACTACTTCGTTTAACGTGCGTATGTTAGACTCACCTTATTATAGCACAGCACGCGAAACTAATAATCCAAAGTCACCTTCTATAAGCAAAATTGCAGCTCTCCTTTTTGATATTTCCTTTAAGGTAGCGGTAAAAGAAATAAGTAGTTAATTGTTGTATTGTAGTTATCATATGGACTCTGCAAATTTGCCCCCTCTCACAGTATCATATGCACGTGTCAAAGTATTGCGGACGTTGGGATGAGTATCCCACTAATACCGTTTGATGAATTTCTGTTCTGTTGGTGCGTTGGGAGGAGTAAATCAGTTCGTAAGGTGACACCTTCTTTAGTCACTTTCCATCCAACTTGGCTATGCTTATTACCAGTACAACGTTGTAAATCGCCATGTAATGTTAATTATTTGTTAATAAAAATTAATATTCAGATAATATTCTTAACATGAGTTTTCCTCTTCGGTATTGACAGCATTGACAGCATTTATATATATATATATATATATATATATATATATATATATATATATATATATATATATATATTAAAGAGTTCCTGTCCTCATAAGTATCGTTGATTTTGTTAATTCTACAAATTTTTTAAATACTTTAACAGCGAAGCCATAATGATATTTACCGTTCGATTTAGGCTTCTCTTTTTACAAGCAATAAAGTGCTTAACCTTATCATCAGTAGTCCATCACGAGATTAAGTTATAAAACTATATAACCATCAACGCGATACCTTAATCCTCCATAAATCTGCCGTACGACTGCCACAATGTGATACTAGGCCACGGCTGACGAAACTCAGGACGTGCGAAAATACCACCTCCTACACTCGTCATGTGACAAACACTCGACAGATAAGGAACAGATGCGACTGATAATGAGTTCAACTAGTCTACAGTACGAATCCAAATATGTATTTCTGAAGTCAGTGTATATTTATATAGAAAAAACTCGACATTTTTACGATGTCGTTTGTCTGTATTATGATTTAAAAATCCATCAGATGTGAACTACACCGCAAACTGACAGTTCTGTACAGAAATTAACTATTAAATTGAATTCTCTGTATATATATTTTAAATCTTTAAAATATTAATTGACAAGAAATTTTTATATTCAGTTGTTCGTTTTGTGAAATTGTCTTTGAAATGGTATATAGAAATCAAACACAAACAATTATTCATTTAGAATAAAATTGTAATGGATCTCTGGAAAAAACTGAAAATTTTCGGAAAAAGTACTTTTATGACATATATTATTCATTAAAATAATGTTCTCTGGTGACTAACCGAGTTAACGTGCTGTTTAAACACAATATTTCGGCGATTGAAAACATTGTCACTAACTTCTGGTGACAATGAATGCGATCGCCGAAATATGGCATGTAATCACCACGTTAACTCGGTTAGTTACCCGATAACATTATATTAATTGTCAACGCCAAGAGAAACTTCTTTCTCATGTGCTATCCGATTCACGTAATTCTGTATCGAATGCTACATAAGACTGTAAGACTGTCTCGGGAAAATAATGTTCCTTCTGAAGTATCAAATTAGTAAAAATTACTTACCTAGTAATTTTCCGTAAACCATTTCATTCTATACTTAAGAAGCTATATATTACGTACATTTTGAAACAACTTTCGGAACAGCAATTTCAGAAACAAAAGGAGAGTTAGATTTTTATGGTCGAATAAAAAGTAGATCCAAATATACTAATGATCAGCGGGTCGCTTGTCTTTGTCTTAAGAAAACTTTTCTTTCAACCACCGAATAAACTCCTATATCTATTTTTACGCCCATGATTTACCTTATTGTCGACTTAAGGTGTAGCAATAACTGTAATAGTGAGCGATTACAAATTTTTAAGTTAAATATGATGTGACAGACTGACGGACAATTGAATGATTTCATAATAATTCCGTCTTTCATGCTGCACATACAGATACCTAGAAGTAAGGGTGCTTATCTGTTTTATGATTGAAACATCGTGATGAAATAGTATATTCCTTTACAATATATGGTTGATACAGAGCCAATCATTTAAGGTTTTTAAACATCGTGTAGGAAAAATTGTAAACTGCTCCATGAGTGGTTGACTTAAATAAGATTTTTAAACAGAAAATACTTTTCTTCAATTATTTTGCAGATTTTCCTGACTCTTTTATTTTCATGATAAAATTTAAGTACAAATATTCAGAATTACATTTAGTATTTACAGTTGGTTCTAAATTTTATTTCCGTTCTAAGGACCCGTAATCTCCCTACACTTATTTGTCTGTCGCATTTGTTTCTAATTACTTTCCTCAAATTATTCTGATTTGGTCTTAATTGGAGGTTTTTCTACCACTGAAATTAATTTTTGAAAATTGTTTTGAGTTGTTTAAGAAAGAGTTTTTTTCTCATATATTCAAAGTAGCTGTATAAATACACGTCTGACAACGAATGAGAGTGATCTGAGATTGACAGGAAGTTGCACTGCAATTAACCACAATCTCTTTCTGAGTGTCTTCTAATTAATGCAGTAGACTTAAACATTGTAGGAGGAAATCTGGTAATATTACAATTTTGTCAAAGCAAACATTTATATCTCAAATCAACAAAGTATAAAATAAATGTTCAGAACCGTATTCGCAAGTAAAAATTGTAAAATAAATTAATTTCCGAATATTATTAGTTATTTGACAATAAGTGACAAAGGTATTCCTTCATTTTATTTCTGAGTATTGGCATTATGTTAGAAGATTATGTTTTCAGATCTGTCTGAATATTTGTCAACATTTCTAAAATATTCTTTCAGGGTTACATTATTCATACCATGGGTAAATGTGTCAATACCACTCATTACATAAAATGTGAAAACGAGATAAATGTAAACCCGAATTCCGTAAATAAATTATAAATGTTTTTGTAATACTTTAAACTTTTTTACTCTGCGAAATGAACATTTAACTCCCAATAGCTAATTATGTAATTCAATTTCAATTAAACCGGTAGAAGGAAACGATAAAAATCTATATCTGTTTTCTGGAAAAAAAAGTTTGTAACTGGACAAGACGATGAGTAATAATCTTGCGAAAAATGAACGACAGTTTAACGGATCAACAATTTCGATTGACATCAGGATTAAAACACACAGTTGTCAGCATACAAGGTAAAGAGAAAGGTAATAGTCAATTTGAAATATTTTGCTATGACCCATTCTTAACATTTCGATACCGTACGGAGTTTGGTATCTGTGATGCAGGAAAATATGCTTCTTGTAACAACTCTTCAGAATCATTATTCCAATCTAACATCTCATTAATGATAACTAAAACTAGTAAACTCTGTTCATTTTAGTGAACATACATACCCGCATTACTCCTCCAAGGTAGTGTCTTGTGAAATTTAATTGGGGTTGTTTCCCTTGCGTTCCTCAGTGATGGAAATGCATGTATGCGTTCTTGATTTGATGATTACTGTGATTTGCGTGTGTTGTGTTCTTTACACTGTGAATGGTTGCAGCGTGTGTGGGAAGTGATAGGGTGAAACTCGGTGCCTGGCAAGTCAGGGTTACTCTTCCCAACGACTCGAGGGGGTCGCCAAGCTTAACGTCCCCATCCCACATTCGAATCACCATCAGCAGCGACGTACGATCTCACTCTAGAGGCACTGCGGAGAGGTTTGAAATTTCACCCCGAATTTGGTGTACATTCTGGTGATTAAGAATTGTGTATCACCACCTCTCCTCTCCTTTAATCGAAGTTCTCCATGACTAGTAGCAGCTAACCTCAAGTGCCGCAACCTACTGAGTCGACGGGAGGGCGATTTAATGTACAAATATGTAATATATGTGGGAATGATTTCGTAGCTCTGTGGTTAAGGCACTTACTTTCAGTAGTTCACTTCTCCGATCCCAGTAGGGCAGGTATTTTTAAGAGTTGTGTTTGATCATATGAGCTATGCCAAGTAGTTCCGTGGTTTGGATACCATATCAAACTGTAGATCCCATAGCAAAGGAACTGGCCGTCCTACCTCTGACATAATGACTTACTATGCTTCCTTCAGGAGGTGCAAGTAACCTTCAGGTTTTGAACTAAGTTTAGTTTTTTTATGTAATATCTAATTTAAAACAATTCTATTTTTGTTGCCATTTGTTTAATCAAGATAATAAACAGACGTCAGCAGACAGGTTTCACAGTTTCCATTTTATTTGCATTTCTGTAAAAAGTTTCACTAACTTGAGTAAGAGATACTTTGAGACAAACATTGCTGCTGGAAGAAACGGCTTCCATTTATTATTTGATTCAAATAAGTGATATATGAATTATAAAACATACATTAACTGATGAAATACTATAAACATTGGTATGGTATTTAAAATTTTAGACTTCGTTGAAAAGAGCAGGAGACGTCTTTTCTGCTGCTGTTGACACTTTCAGTACTATTGTTTTCTAAACTATCTTGTTTAACTGATATAAAGAGTCACACTTATTAACTGGAACTATTCAACGATTTCTGGTCTGATATGTGTATGAATGTGGAATATTTCGTAAAATATCTGAATCACTCTACAAGATTGGTACAGTTTAAGCAAGTATGTAAGATGGCATTCGAAATTTTCGTTAATATTTTTTAAATTTGTAGTCTTTTACAATGCTATGGCTACTCGCAATCATTACCAAAGTGGCTGAAGAATAGAATTGTTAAAACATTCTAGCATCTACGATTAATTTCAACTTAAACGGCAGTTTTAAAATTTCGACGCATATTTAAAGGAAACGTTAAGGGTTAGTTGGAAAAAATTTACTTTAAAAAACAGTCATATTATTCTTGATTTGCTATTACCTAGTCTCTGAAAATTCACAACTTCCTGTGAATACGTCGTACATTAGCTATACTGAATTGATTCAAATTTTTGATGAATATCTATAAAGATCCCTTCATTATTGATGCATATCTTTTTATAAATTCTTAAGCAGGAATTCACATCTACTCTCCACGGACGAGTTTCGAAAAAATATTTTAAAAACTTTTTCTTCTGTAATATTTATTTACAGAAAAATTAACTCAGGTACTTTGTTTTTTGTTGAATAGTTAATGACTACCCGAATGTTCGTGTAACATGTTCAGGAGGTTGTGTTGTAGGGAATTTTCAATTTTTACAAGTGAAATATCAGTCGGGTAGAGTTAGTTGTGATATCATTGCAGCAAAATGAAATATAATTTATACAATTAATTACTATTTAACAGCTATTCCGGAGTAAATTTTCCCAACATACGTTTGTATTTCATGAGGTTTTAGTATATAAGGTAAAGTGTTCACTAATAGCTTATTCCAATCCCTGACTCCCTTTCTTCCAAAACAAACTTTTCCCAATCAATTATGCCGGAAATCAATAGCCAATTAATGGATGCAGTCGTCTTTTTCTTTCCACACACAATTAATAATTCTTCTGCCAATATATATATATGAGTATATATACCGATATATGACTTACTTACACACCTCCAAAACTCTCTTAACGCATCTCCTCTCCCTTTGTCGTTGCAGTTACTGACTGTGTCCTACCATTTTTTTTTTTTTTTTTTTTTTTTTTTTTTTACAGACTACTCTATATGCCCTTCTTTGCATTCCCCCTATCTAATATGTTTGATACCATAATATGAGTCTCACGCTACGCCATCATACTCTAACGAGGCCCTTCATCATTTGTTCCAGTAAATGCAGGACTGGGTAACCCCCTACCATTTTTTCAAATGTGTCCCGCCCATTTTACTTTAGTGTCAAATAATATATTTACACCGTATGTCTTCAACCAGTAGCTCCTCTTCTACCCTAAAATCCTACAAAACCTATCAATGTTCATAATGAGCTGACTTTTCTAGGCAATTATTTTGACTTTATATTTCACCTACCCATCTAGATATCCTCTTTATATCACGCTGTAGTTGTTCACTCTCTTTTCTTCTCTTCAGTTTGCACCTAAGGAAGTAAAACATGCTTTAACCATGTACTTTTCCTTCACCTCCACGTGGAGAATGCGCTCTCGTTATTGCGGGATTTACCTATTTACTCTGGCGCAGTATCGTTTGCTGTGCAAGGTCTTCCACCTTCCTTGCTCAACCAGACTCAGAATAAAACACTGAAAATTTTGTCATCTTTCGCACACTCAGCGCAACTCTGTAGTAAATGAAATAACTTGCTCTTTTTCCGTTGATCTGGAAAATAAATTATTGGCATGCAAGCTTTTTCAACAGCTGAGGCAAAAAAGTTAGTAATACAACTGTTTTACGTTTAAACAGGGTTTTTTTAAAAAAGAAAGAAATTTAATCGAACTGCACCGTGATGCATGTACATGCTCGCAAGTTTCTCCTAATGCTAATGTTTCAGACTATGTATTAATAACATAATTTTCCTATTCTGTGATTAAATAAAAAATTGTTCGTTGGGAAACATATGCCAAATTTAATTCAATATCTCGTGTTATTGCGATCAGTTTTACTTGTTAGATCACAGTCGTCGTTTGATTAAAAATTGCTGCATACGAAGGAAGTAAAATTACAACTGATTGGCGAAGCAGAAATTATGTTAAAAGCAGAATAGCACTAGCCGAAAAGAGTCTCCTTGAAAAAGAGAAATCTTTTAGTTTCGAATATTGATCTAGGACTAAGAAAGAACTTCAGAAAACTCTTGGAATTTCTCCTACTGGACGCTCATAACCTATGAAATACAAATCGCTAACATTGCTGCTCGAAATTGCAAATATCTCAGATTTATTTTAATCGTGTAGATCTCAGAAATTAGAAGCTAAAGTCTATTAAATCGTGCATCTATTCCTATTTTTTTTATAAATACTTGAAATGAAATTGTTTGATACAATTTTTCTCAACGTCAAGACTTCGTCATGTGAAATTTAAAAACTCTTGTCTTTCATAGTTTAATTGGTGCAAATTGCACCATCAAAACCCTGTGATCTGAAAGAAAAATTCAGAATTTTTAATTTTTTTCTGTATTTCACGAAACTCCGCACAGGTCATTTCATTTTAGCACTGCATCGTTGGATTTTGACAATCCAAATTGTGACATTACAAGCTCATGTGACTTTTTCGATCCTGAACACTTATTTACGATAAACAGTTTCCATATTTGAGAAAAATTACTATAGGGTATTACCTAAAGGTGATGAACAGTCCTGGTGAAGCAGTGCGTAAAAAACTGCCAGACTCTTGGAGATAGCAGCACTGGGTACTCCATACGATGAAGTACCAGACCACGCAGTTTATGATAGAGTTTTTGGGCAATAACGTGATCAAGGTTACCCTAGTCTATGGGTTCACCTGACTGAGCTCCAGAAAACTTCTTTCTATCTGTTACTGAAATAAAATCTTGTTTGAACGAATTCAGTATTTTAATTCATTGAGGCTAGTGAGAAAATTTCGCTAGATGATCTGCATTCTATCTCAAAAGAAGTAGGAATGCTGGTATGGTTACTTCTTGTCTCCCCAGAGAATTTAACAGCCTGTTTAAAAAGCAGAGAGCCCCCGTGGTTTTCGGAAGTCAGGGTATGTATTTTAATCGACTCTGTATCTCGCATCTGTTGCTCAACTCCTGCATTGCAGGTAGTTACGGCGTTTGCTCGGTACATGCTATCATTCAACAGTCACCTTCTTCTGGATCCCGACGGTTACTGGCGAAATTCGTAGTGATCAAAAAATATGATAAAATAATATTGCATGTCAATAACTGAGATCCCTGCGTTTAGTTATTCTTGTCTTTTGAAGGTTCTCTTATTTTCAGTTTTTTATTTATTTTAATTACAATTTTGTCTAAATGCATATCATATTTCTTCGCAGTTTCTCATAATTTGATGTTCTAATAATTCTTGTGTTTATACCCAATAAAAAAAAAGTATTATTACTAGGACGGAATGTTTCAGTGATTATTTCCGATCCCATTTTACAAATATTGAGCGCCAAAAGTCCGTAAGACCAAATTTTTAATATTTACGTAATTCAAAAATTGTTCAATAAAAATTTCGTATTAAGGTTCATAATGTCTATTGATTTCTTCTATTTCAGTACATACTTATATATTGTTTATTCCTGATTTTTAGTGACGTATAATTTAGAAAATTTAACTCGTGCTTTTTCTGATCTCATTAGTTCAATTACTTTCATCATTATAAGCGGTTGCAGTGTAATGTAATATTAAAATAAAGGCAGTTTTAAATTTGGACTGTTTTTATATAGCTCTTTTATTTCTTTTTTTTATTTACAGCTTTACCCCTCGTCGGGGTCGAGTTCATTAGATGCGGGATGGGACTGGGGACAAGGAATTCGGCCATGGTATTTTTGAAGGAAGCTTCCCGGCATTCGCCTGGAGTGATTTGGGGAAACCATGGAAAACCCAAATGTGGATGCCGGACGGGGATTCGAGCCGGCGTTCTCCAGAATGCGAGGCCAGACTAGCAGGTTATCTTTTTCACAGCGTGTACTAAATTGACATTGTTAATAACGTTTTTAACACGGCATCAGTCTCTGTATGATTACGTGCTTCGTGTAACATAGTGGTGAGTGAGTGGTGCGTTATGAGCCGTGTCGATTGTGAGCCGCGTACTTGAGCAGACTGACGGCATTGAGGCTGCCGTGAAGTATACAGTAGCACTCTCGCGTGAGGGTCGCGGGAGCTATTTCATAACTCGAAGTTAGCGAGCGGCTCCCTGGAGTGACATTGCGGGCGAGGTGATACACACGGAGAAATACTGTCAGAGGCGGAGGGGAGCCGCGGAAATCCCCGCGTGCCGTGTGGGGACTCCGCTCATCGTAAAAAAAACTCAGACCCAGTAACACGTCGGCGAATATGCATTTGTTTGTGCCTCACCACATCACAAAGCAGCGGTACGTCAATCACAAGACTTCCTACACTTAATGACACTCGTATGCTTTTCAAATCATTATAGTTTTATTCCATAAAAATGTCGTAGTAGAATTTCGGTCTCAAATAAAATCACAAAGAGGATTCTGATCAATTTTTACCGAACGTGGCGGGTGAGCGGTAACGCTCTGGCTTCGCATCCGGTAGGACGTGGGTTCGAAACTCCGTCCAGTCATTCATATTTTGGATTTCAATTGTTTCACTTCGGGCAAATGATTGCAAAAGTGAATGCCAGAATACCTTACCGTTCCTCGACGTCAACGATGGGTAAATAAAAAGAAACAATATTCGAATAATTTAACTACACGATTGTACCACGCGCATTTCTTGCCAACATTTTATTCTTATGATGTGGTCTTACTGTCATGAATTCTAGTATTGTATTTCATGTTACAGAGGATTTTTACAGCAAGAGAAGGTCCACTTTAGTTTCCTCTCAAAGACTTATGGGAAAATGTATGACAGCATTTTCAACGAACCGTTACGACGTTTGTCTAAATTGACGTAGAAAAATATCCTAAAATCGAGGATTTCGTGATAAAAATCTAAAATGAATGAAGTCAAGAGTAAAAAGATTTGACATTCTATTACGTAGGTTACTATCAACTACTTGTCTGGAATTTCTAACATAAATTTGCGTAAAAATTTCACTAGGAGAACTCGAATCATATTTCGCCCAATATTGCTATCTTTGTACTACAAATATTTGTAAAAAGTACGTACGATTATCGCCTCGACACAATAATTGAATAAGTTAGTTGGAGTTTCGATAATAGTATCTGCACCCGAGCATACCTCTACAAACTGGATTTTCCTAAGGTATTGCAATAATCGTCACTGGCACGTCTTATATTACACTTAACCCCTCTTGATGCCTACTTTAGTGATTTACGTGGTATTCAGGTAGACCTACTTTTTATAAAATTTGGTAATTAAGGAATGTTATTATGCAAAGAAAAAGTAACGATGCTTTTGGTTTCTATAGAACGAATTGTTGAAATGTACAGAGAATAAATAAAAATATTGGATTCATCAAGATTAAAAATCTCGACTGGTTATGGATTTTCCCTGCCTCATACAACTTTCGTGTATCATATGGTGCCGTGGAGAGTGTGTGTGACAACTAGCTGATATTCACGCCTTGGGGAATGGTATCAGTGACGGATTAAAGGCCACATTAGCCTTTTGATGGACGCCTTATGACAGTAGAGTAATTGGACTGTTGCTGGCGATGGTGGCGCCATTCCTACGCGGTGGCAGCTGTAAAGGCTCCCACGGGGCGTCAGACGCAGGGGCGAGATATGGCACCAGCCGCGGAAGGGAGTATGTGTGTGGAGCACTGTCCGTAAATAATGATTAATAGAGCCGGCGAGGTAGCGCTTCAGACGCGATGTAAAGCTTGCGATCATTACGTAGGAAATATACTGATAAAATCATTACTTACCTCAGCCAGCGTGCAGAAGAAAATGAAATTAAATTTGCGTTTAGTAATTTGGAGAATAATATGGCCGCAGTGACAAATAAAACATGATGTTTGTTCCTCAGTATTATGGGGAAGTGTTTAACGGTCGGGCATCGCATTCAGGAGAACGCGGGTTGAATCCTCGGAATGACTATATAGTTTTCCACAGTTTCTGAAGTTACCAGGCATGAATACCTGGGGGTTGCTTTAAAAGGCCATCGCCAAAATTCTTCTCAGTCTTTTTCCGGTTCTAGAGCAATCGACGAGTCGTAAAACCAAACTTTGTTGCATTAGGCAGTAGTACCAGCTACGGTTGAAATGCTCAGCAATAGAATACATGCGTGTGTGTAGAATAGGCAGATAAATACATAAGGGAAATACGATTCACTGTTGTCAGTCGGTCGGACATTCACAGTATGGAAATTTATGACCGAGCGGAGTTGTGGGTGAGCCTCGCATTTGGAAGGACGTGAATTCAAATCCTCGTCTGGTCATCCAGATTTCTGTTTTCCATGTGTTGCAGATATCTCTTCAGGTGAATGCCGGGATTCTTACTTCTAAAAGCACATAGGCACTCCCTTTCCTAGACCTATATCCTTTCCCACCTCTGAAGAACCCGACGTCGACGAGGCGTAAAGCCCAAAGCAAGATAAAAATTGAAAATTTGTGAAATTTTGTGCTTACAGAAATTATGTATATCGACACAAAGAAACACACGTGATGGGTGAATTAGAAAGGTTTACTTTTCTTCATAATGGCGACAAATTTTCGTGAGTTAACGTTTTTATTGTTGTTGTTATATAACTGTAAAGTAATAATTTTTGTATTTTGTTTCATTATTTGCAAAGATAGAAACGATATTCAGTGGCTGGCATATATCTGACAGTTAAAAAGTCACTATTCAGAATAATAAATTTTGTCAATAGTCTAAGCTTTTGTAACTTAGTTTTATGCCATAGGATAACAGTTGCCGATTGCACTATGGTGCGGTTCAATCTCATCTAAAAATTTGTGTATTAAGTACTTTAATTAACATTTTAATTAAGGTATTTCAAATACCTGACAACCGTATGGAAATTTGGCATATTAAAAAAAAAAGAATAAATCGAAAAATATTTCCTGCTAAAAAACGAACTGCTGAAGCGAGAGTATATAATGAAAAGGTACAGACTCCATATTACTTTTTTCACAGTTTTTTAATATTTGATTCATTCTTGGAAACACACTGCTTGGCTGGACAAAGAAATATCGTGTAGTCTTTGAACTTGACGTATACTAAAGTTTCAATGATGGAAGTGTTTATCTGTTATATCCTGTTGAAGCATCAAATGAAATTAATTGAAGTTTGCTCCTTCAGGGTGACATCTCATACTGCACATTTCATGTACGTTGCAATGTAGGTGGCAACTGAAAAGCTTAGTAAACTTGTTTTCAATAATTCTGGAAAAGGATTTGGCTCGTAATGGCATGGCAACCGGGTTTTTATTGGCTTGCCCAATCCGCTACCATCGTAGCTGCCTCAACATAACCCGGTAATCCTACCGGACACAGGGAGACTATAGTTGAACGTGGAATCCGAATACGGAAGCATTCTAGTGTACTTCACATTATATAGCAAGCTGAGCCAGAGGTGAAAGTTGGGTTATGGGCCTTTGAAAATCCCCGCAGAGACAGGGATTCGAACCGAGGATATTTCGACCTCTAATTAGATGTCATAACCACTGAGCCACCAGAGCAGTACAATTTTGCAGTAAGACGATAGCTAACGCGATTTTCGTAAGTTAGATTTCACATTTGATCATTCGTCGTAGTTTCCTGACATAAGGATACTGATTAGACACGCCGTCTAAAATTTATTTACATAAAAATAAGCTGTATACATATCGCGAATCGAATATAAATGCTTAGTTAGTATAATCTTCAGTACTGAGTTCAGACACCTTGTGGCTACGAGTATGAAAGAGTGATGGACCAGAACAAAGTTTCGCAGGTTGCCTGCTATCCCGGCGCCATCCACATCAAACCCCAATGTGCGCTGTAAGCTCACGCGCCGTGATGTTAATCCTCAACGAATAAAGACAGGTGCTGTCTGTCTTACAACTATTAGTATAAATGAGAAGACATTTCTTCATGCAATTTTACCGCTAGATACCCGTTTCCTGTAAATATTCGAAGAAGAGTTCTGGTTAAAACTTTCTGAGTTAAACTCGTAATAATTCTCGCCTTTTAGTCTCTCTGTAAGAAGGTCTAATGGAAAAGAATAACATTATGTGTACCGGTATGTAACTGATTATTTTAACAGAAGTTTCGAATTTTAATATTTACTCCTAGTTGATACTAAAATTTCTGTTTCATATGTGTCAAAGGAATATTTCAGGTGGCCAATCATTGTAGAATCAGTTTTAATTGTGTAAAATGTTCTCGAGCCTCCTAACGGGGGAGTACATAATGAAGCGACGTTTCGAAACCGCTCTCCGTATTTTTAATCAAGAACCTTGATGAAGTGTAAAAATACGCTAATAAAAGTTGGCACAAGCCCCTATTTCAATCTGTAATACAAAAGTATTTGTTTATCTAATGTTCAGACAACGAGTGTAGCAGGTTAGGCGTAATGCTAGGGGCTGATATTTAGGGTGTGGGGGGCTTATAATCTATATCTGGTACTCCATTCTTCAGTTTACGAAGGTCTTCTTTAATATATGCTGGCGAATGACCTAACGATTCCTAGAGTAAGAAGCAAAGTGTTTCTTACTCTTTCAGGCTCAAGAATCTTCTTCCAGGACTACAAATTCAACTGGGGAAGAACCTTGAGAACAAATGGGAAATAAAGTGAGTGTGAAGATTAAAGAAGTTATAAATCAACATACATACTAAACAGGAAAAAAATGGTGGCCAAAGATATGGCATTCAAAATTCATATCCCAAAGACACTTTGGTGTTGTTGAAGTAACTGTGTAGCTCTAATAAATATTATAAAATTAATCCAAACAAATAAGAGAGATATCCTGAATATCTGTCCTGAAGTCAGTGTTGCCAGGACCATAACAAAATTGTCATCTGGGAAGTGCTGAAAGTATACAGATAGGAGTTGATCACAATATGAAATATATACACAGATACAAATTTTTATAAAACAAATAAAAAATAATTGTGCATTGGAAAAGATATACGAAATTAAAATATTTGAACTAAACATGATTTCTTCCAGTTTCATTTGAATTCATCTTAAATTCTTAGATCATATCAGATATTCGTTGATATTTCTTAATTCGATTTGACTAATTTCTTCTACGTTACATAAAGTTTCCGCAATCCTCAGAAGACAGCAATGTTTAAGGATTCATCTCTGTTATTGTTAGGGGTAATTTCTGAAAGCTGCACAGAAGACAAATGTAGATTGTACCACGGAGATGTGAATTCGAGTTTTATCTACAATTTCGTCAATTTTCGCAAAATGACATGATATTGCTTATTTATATATTATTTTCACAGTTCTTTCAGTGTAATCGTCATTGTGGAGTCATAAATGCAAAAAAATTATTAAAATCATCGAAAACTGTTCCATTCGGAAGAGAAATATTCGTGTAAATTAGGAGTTTATATAGTCATATTTAATCTTGATGTAAAAGTAAATGAAAGTGATAAATGTTAAATTTCATCACTCCCATATTATTCTTGCAGTCATTCGCCGTTGGCTGTCATTGAGGTGTTATTAACGTCTATGTTTGTGAGTGTGGGTGGGTGGAAGGAATTAACTGATATATACCATAAAAATTAAGGTTTTCTTTTATACAGAAAAGCACCTAAATTCAAGATTTTAAAACTATCTTAAATTTGTAGCAAATTCCAACCAAATGGAAATCAAACAATTGCATGGTTTATGTGATATTTTATTCGAATGTTTTCATTATTACTCGAATTATTTGTGGGTGTTGCAAAAATGTTTCGTTTACAGTCACATAAAGACACTCACAGAGGTCATAAGTAGACACAATTATTAAAGAAAATAATGAAACGCAAATATACATTGAAACTGGAAATAAGAATTTTGGTGGAGAACAGCTGTAATTCTATACCACTCTGTATTGAGAACATAGAAGTACCAGTGGGAACGTATCGAAGTTTATTCATATAGAAAAAGATGAAGTTGATGTTTAACAGTGACGGTTGTGGCAGGATAATGGTTTGTGCGGCGGCTTTCAATTGGGAGCGCAGGCTTGGATCGTTGCTGGCTCGCGGGCCTGCGGTTGGTCGGGAGAGCAGGCGCGTTGCCATGGAGACGGCGAACATCCATCTCGGCCCCTGACACCATCGCTCGCAATGATGTCGGCCGGATTCGCGGCACGCCTGCCTGGTTCGCCACTCCCCCACAGACTCTGCCAGTCCGCGGTACTGCCACAGGATAAGCCGTATCCAACTAGCAAATAATGACACACAGTTCTGCTAGTAAAGCAACAACTTATACACACAACGAACTGTCAAATTATTGCATTGAAGATTCTCTAGCTTTGATACAGTTTTGCGTATTAATTTTCTGCGCTTAAAGTTATCAAAGGATTCAGAAGAGATGTAATTTTTACTACTTGCGAGTGAGTTCTGAATAGATGTGGTTGTCTGCCTCTGTAAATGGATAGTGGGTCCTGTATCACAGAACTTACAAAGAAAAAGATGCGATGAGAATATTTACTGAACATAGAAGCGCTTTGCATCTTCAACAAAATCATCTGATATTACAACGAAACATTTTTTTCAGTAAAAGTGGTGGTTGAGTGCTAAACTTCTCAGTGGTTAACTTTAGGATGGCTAATTAGTTGACTTAATTAGTAATGAAGAATAACCGCCAAGTATTATGTTTCAATATTTCCTCTGCGATTCATAGGTCGAATATTGACAAATTGTAATGAACAAACAAAGGAGATAGCGTACAAATCTCTTGTGCGTCCACATTTTGGACCCGTTTCGTAAGGAATTGATCGAAAGTATAGAGAAAGTACAGAGAAGAGCCGCTCGATTCGTGACCGCTTGCTACAGTCCTTATGAAAGCGTCACAGAACTGATTAGTAGACTAGGCTTGGAGTCTCTGGTAGATAGACGACGCACGTTTCGTTTAAACTTATTGGTAAACATGCGTACTCCCACTTTCACTCACGAGTGTAGTGAAATACTTCGTCCACCAACCTATTTGAGCCGGAATGACAGGACAGATAAGATTAGAGAAATAAGGTGCCGCAATGATTCTTATATGAATTCTTTTTTTCCCTCGTACCATAGGGATTGGAATGCACAACAAAGAGATTAGCTTTGGTGCTGAGCACCCTCTGCCACCCACAATTTTGTGAATTGCAGAGTATATATGTAGATGTAGATGTAGAAATAACAGCGTGTTATGGACGTATGGTCCGATTAATCAAGAACACATTTTAGCTGCCACTCATTTAAATTGAAAGATAAAACATAATTATTCAATGTACCACCCCAATGAAAGGATCAATTGTTACTAGTTAATTAAAACTATTCGAAAAATTTCAGTTTATACCGTAAAACTGCGCCAACCAACAATATCAATACTTCACATTGCGTTAAAATTACTTTACATAACGTAACTACTTAATAATATTCACAAATTACAATAATACTAATAGAATCATAATACAGAGGATTCCTTCTCGCATGTTCGTATTTTTCGACATACAGCTCATGACTCGCTTACACTTGCCCTATACAACGAAAGATCTTAATAATAGATACAGCCACAAACTTACGCCACCCCCAAAGACTAAACACACTACTGTGGCATCCCACTATACAATAAATCGAAATACATACATCAGTACATTCTTTTATAAATATATTAAATTAATTACATAAAAAATATGATTCATGAGATATGATATTGTCGCTTCCTGGAGCATGGCATTGCGGAGAACGTATGACCATCAAAATTTCGGTATTCCATTTTCCAGGTTTTCCCCAAGTAACTCTAGGCGATTGCCGGGATAGTTCCTCCAAAAGGCCATGGCAGAATTCCTTTCCATTTGTTGTAGCCCAGTTCTTTCCCCTGCATCTAATTACCTCAATGTCGACGGCTCGTAAATCCACAAGAGATGCACAAACATATAATAATCTTGTCTCCGACCTTTAAAACATGTCTCTACTGCCCAACCGAACTATCCAGAACATTGTTTTATATCGCTAGTTTAAAAATATCCAAACACTAATGTTAAAGTTTCCTTAAAGAATCGTTGATTCCATTCGTTACTTGCTTAACTCTGTCAGAGGCCAAATCGAGGTTCCTTCCAACTTATCTGTGTTCGTGTTATCTATGTCATCACATTATCCTGACAGTAGCTGAACAATTTGTCTGTTATGTCCGACGGGATTTTACAACTTTGTCTCTCTTCCCTTTTATTCTAAGAGCCAAAATTCTCGCCAGTTCCTGATAGTATAGGTCTAAAGTTCTTTATAGTCTTAGCCTTCCCACCTTCAGGGACTAGAGCTAGAAGTTCTTCATGGAACGTATCTTGTTCATAATTCCGCTGTACATCTGTATAAGTTTATCTTTTAGCTGTCGACAGAAAGTTACGTAGAACCGTCTGGTTCAGGAGATTTAAAATTCGGACCTTTTTAATTGTTACGTATATTTCATTCTCATAAATTTTTGTTATTTATTTCAACTCGGTCTACATCATTAAATTGTATGCCAATTTAAGCTGTCATTCTGTAAGGGTCCCTTGTGTTACAGATGTTCGTAGTAATTATAGATTATTGCCTAATTCCATTTTGTGTGTTACAGACTTCTCCTTTTTCAGTCTTCAATCCTGTTATTAGGTGACTCTGCGTTCTTAAATTCACTAGGTGGTAGATCAATGTCACTTCAAAAGATAATATGTCATGTGCTCTGCTTCTGATTTTGATTCTTTCAGGTTATCTTATTTTTAATACTATTATTATTGTAACAAATTTCTAAAAATTATCTTTGTGTATAAGTCATGCAGGGAAAGATAATAAAATCCTCCTTTTAAAACAGAACTGTAGGACATCAACATCCACCTAAGTTTTTATTTCGCCAGTTCCATCCTCCAATCTTGATTCGAATCTGCAGGATTGGTATTGGTATTGTCGCCACATCAATTCAGAGTTCTGCTGCAGTTGGTAATTCTCGAGAATGTATATGATTAGTTTTCATTACACTCTTCCTATAAGAATATTTTGCCTTGATAAGTTTACTTTGCACTGAAAAACAACGTGATTCGAAGTCCTACCGGCTTTCCAGTTGTGTAGATAAACCCTACAGTATCTTTTTTAAGAACTTCCCATAGATCTAAAAGCTTGAAGTTGTCTTCGAAATATTCAAATTCAGTGGTCTTATTGAAGTTGTGTCGAATTCTCTTTGAGTCATCTGTCGAGTTGTATTTCATAAATGAGGTTGGACCATTTATGTAACATTCTGCCCTTTTAGTACGCTGGATTTCATCTAAGGGAGCATAAATGTTTGTTAATTGGGTGCACGCTGTCGTGCATACGGTCCTTCCGTATTCGGACATTGTTGCTTCTGAGGTTTCCCGTTTTAGTTTAAATCGCTGCTTTGAGACTGTTGTCTACTCTTACATTGCTTATATTGTTATAACTAGCAATACGTTCGTAACTTCTTGAAGAAGGAGCTTGTATACATTTGCGGATTTAATATGGTCTCGAAGTATTTTAAATACGCTAACATTAGAGTTTACATTTATTGTTGCTATAGTATTATGTTTATAGGGTGCTATTAACGCAGATCATTCTCATTTCTCGATAACAGTTACTTCAAAAAGCTGTTTCCTCATCAAAGATGTTGGGTACTAACTTGAAGTATCAGACTATATTCATGTTCTTCGTCTTTCACATCTGTTTTTGTCGCCTTCTCCGGTAGTTAATGAATATAGAAGTGATGCTACCTCAGACAATGCCTGAATCTTGTAGCTTATTTGTTTCTTTAATTTCTTTCTCCTCTCTTTAAAGCTTTCCGCGATTTTTATTTCTATTGAATAATCCCTCGTTAGTTTGACTCAGTTCAATTTATTTTCACGACGCTTTTTGCCAGCCTTAAGAAATTCTTGATGCCTAGATTCCGACGTCCAAGGATAAGTCGTTAACATCAATTCGGCATTTTTGTTTTAGATTGAGTAATATAATCATTTTCAGTTTGATTTACAAGAATTTCTTCAGTATTTATAACTTCTGGGTCATTTACATTAGTGTGATTACAAGAATGTCCTGTTCAATTGTGTGGCAATTTTTTAGCGTATTTTTTTTTTCAGTTTAATCGCCATCTTTGTGGTTTGTTTTCGTCACAGTACCTGCATTGTGCGCATTCGGGAGTAGTGTAAACTACTGTAAAAGTGTAGATCGGTCATCTTCATTGTGCGTCTACATCACTGTAGGTTAGGGCAGAGATGTTAGATGTTTGCGATCACAGTTGACTCGGACGTATTCTACGGAGATAAACACAACACACGCTCCAGGCTGCTCATCATATACCACCCAAGGCACAGGAAGCACATACATTAATGTATGACAACATGTGTCTGGAGATTTATCTTCTTTGTCTGAAAATTTTCGCCCCACTTATCACTGTTATCTCTATTACAGTCGTACATGGTATGACCATCGTGTAAGATGGGCTCATTATTTAGCTCTAAATGAAGTATCACTTACCTTGTGCCTATTCCTGTGTTTTTTATAATGTCATCTCTGACGTTTCAGTGCGAATGCTGGAAGTCCATATTTCCGCCATTAACCTCAATTACTTTTCAGCAGAGTTTTTAATTCATCCTATAATCTTTTCATCATTAATTTTAACTTTATCACAAAGCCAATAATAAATTTCAAATGCGGATGTTCTTACGAATGTTCAGTCACAGGTAAATATCAACGAATTTTTTTCTGGTAATTATCTTAGATGCTATTGTTTACTTCCTGCGCCGAAAAATCTAAATTCGGTTGGTCATCAATTGTTCACAACGGCAATTTACACTATTAAGTAACGCTGTAATTAACACTACGGTTCTAAAGAAAGTTGCCCGTAGGTACGTCTGTACTCGTCGGATGCTAGAAGCAGTGTCTGTTCCATTTGATGACGCTTGAACTACGATTTGCTGTCTACGCTGATTTATTTTCTGCTGCTTGGTTGACCATAATAGTAGATAGGTTTCATACTGGAGATGTTTCAAAACATCTGGATTGCTGATCACGATATGAACCTTCTTCTAAATAACAGGTCAGAACGTTACTTTTCGTCTGATCATTAAAGCGGATATATTTTTTTTTTTGTAACTCTCACAGATGAAGCACGGTCCGTGATGAAGGAACACCTTTGATAAGATTCATTTACATTTGGCTCTTATCCTTTAATTACTTAACGCAAAAATAATACGATTCATTGCCATTTTCTACCGATATAGTCACCTACTTTTGGACATGTACCAACTAAAGCTTGTAGTCGTTCAATACAACTTTGTGCCACGGATTGCACCACATTTTTTAAAAAAAAAAAATAATTACCTTAAAAACATCTTAAATTCAGCTGAAGGTCAAATTTAAGCTGAACGTTCAATAATTTCTAAATAAATTTTGGTAACATGATTATTTGTGAAACGAGAAGCACAAAGTTAAATCAGAAGTTAGATGGATCACAGATACATTTCATTGATAAAGTAAAACGGCGAATACATCATTGGTTGTTGTCCTACTTTCATCTGTTTAGCTAATTAGCATCAAGAAATTTCATTATTTACTAATATTTTATCACATCGCACATTTCCCCGCATAGATTGAACATGTTGATAGCATAATAGATCGATGTGTACATCAAGAAGACATTATTTCACAGATAGTGTGCAGCAGACGAATATATATATATATACAGGGCGTTCGCCGGGAAACGCAACCCTCCCAGTCTGTTGCCGTCGGCAACTTGCTCGGTCAGCGGGGCCAGCGGTTCCCGCCACACGATACCGTGAATCACCGCACTGTTTAACACCTCCGCTGCCCCAACAGTGCAGTGGCACAGTATAATGGGACCCTTACATGGTTAAGAACGGTTTCTTTGCATTGTAGCTAGTTTGTGACTTCAGTCTCTTATTAATCAGTGTTGTGAATAAACGTTTCTTTGCGGTTTGGCTGGTTTAGGGCTTCATACTCTTACTAATCTGTACCGTGTTTGAGTGTGAGTAAAATTATGGTACGTTACAGTTTGCAACAAAGAATATTTCTCTACGATACATATGTGAAGAAGAAGTCGTTTAAAAAGTGTCGCAGTAAATTTCGTCGCGAATATCCTGGCGCTTTACTGCCAGCTAAATCAACAATTCTGCGTCTGGTTAAAAAAGTAAGAGAAACGGGTTCATTTTTTAACAAAAAGAGACTGTCGGTCAACCGTATTCTCACAGAGGAGAAAATTGACGATATCGCTTTTCGACTAGAACAGTCACCCAAAAAATCATTAAGTCAGTTAGGGCAGCAGGCAGGCGTATCTAAGACGTCAGCTTGGAAAGTAACAAAGCTAGTTCACTTAAAGCCGTACAAAACAATTGTGGTGCATAAAATTACAGAAATAGACCAGGGGCCTAGGATTAGATTTTGCAACTGGTACCTGCAGGGTGTCCACGATGGCACTATTGATCCGCAACTGACGTTTTTCTCTGATGAGGCCTGGTTTCATCTGAGTGGTTATGTTAACGCTCAAAACAGTCGACACTGGAGTTCAGAAAAACCAAATACTCTACTCCAACTGCCATTGCATGACTTAAAAGTGGGTGTTTGGTGTGCGATTAGTGCTTCGAGAATCATAGGTCCAATTTTCTTCCGTGAAACTCTTACTTCCGCAAGATATATCGAAAATATTGTGAAACCGTTTTTCGAGAAACTTACTGAAGAAGAAAAATTGTACGGCTATTTTCAACAGGATGGGGCGACAGCTCACACCGCTAGAAATTCGCTTGCTGCACTTGACGAAGTGTTTTATGATCGTGTAATCAGCCGTGGGTTGTGGCCCGCCAGATCACCGGATTTAAACCCTTGTGACTTCTACCTTTGGGGTAAACTTAAGGGTAAGGTGTACGAAGGAAATCCTCACACATTGGAAGAACTTGAGGAAAAAATCTATCAAGTAATAATGTCCATTGACAAAGGTGAAATCCAGCGTGTGTCTCGAAATATGTTCAGAAGATGTGAAATGTGCATTACACAAGAGGGTCAACACTTCCAGCATCTTTTATAAGGTAAGCTAATGAATTACGACACATTTAAATGCTTAGCACATACAAGTTTATGAAGCGTAATTATTGTGAAATAGTCCGCGGCCGACGGTCGAACAATGCCGGAAGCTGATCGCTCGCTCGCCGGGAGCAGTTTCTTCCTTGTAGCGCTAACAGTGGGTTGCGTTTCCCGGCGAACGCCCTGTATAAAGAAATGTAGTTAATCTTGTGAAAGGAAGGCACAGTGTTAGTGATAAATTAAATATATTTTCATAAAATCGTAGTTTCTCTCGGCATTGAGAATTAATATAGTCTGCCCGGGTGATTAGCCGATTATGCAGGGTGTTTACACACGATATTTCGGCGATCGGAAACTCTGTCGCCATCTTCTGGTGAAGTGACCAGAAGATGGCGACAGACTTTGCGATCGTGAAAATATCGTGTAGTCACACCCTGCTCACTCGGCTAGTCACTCGAGAAGACTATATCAAATATATTTTAGCGTTTGAACGCCAGTGATGATTGCACTTGCCTAGTGGCAATCAAGTTTAGCGCTACGTCACTGTCCCTCCTGCTGTCAACGTTACACTCTCAACCTGGGCAACTTCCGAGTGGTGCATCCGCTGCGAACTGCTGGTTAAGTTTCGAGTAGCAGCGACTCAGAGTTAAATCCGCAAAGAAAGTGCAATTTTGACGCCTGCAAAACCAATCTTTTTTTTTTTTTTTTTTTTAACTTTACGGCTCGTCGACGGCTAAGGCCGCGTTTACAAGATGCGAGTTGACTGGAACGACAGTTGGCCGGACCGTCGGTGGTGGGGGGTAAGAGAGTGGACTAGCATGCTAGTAATAATTAGAAGACAGTGCACTGTCCACTGTGAGGACTGTTCTCTACTCCTACATTGTGATCTTATTGAAAATAGTATGTCCATATTACAGAAAGGAATTAACATCGTAGCTAATTTGTTGATTATAATGTTCAATGATATGAAGAATAATAAAATGTAGAAAAACGTTAAAAGAGTGGATATTAAAAAGAAATCCTGTAAATGCCTCAACTCCTCTTTTAAAAAATAAAGTTGCAAGTGAAGATATAGAATTGCATCATTTAAGACTAACTGTATCTCAATTTGAAGAGCTGTTGTGAAATTTTTTCCGGTTCATAAAAAATGACACCGCTATGAAGCAATTTTTTTGATAGCAGAGTCTCTAAAATCCTTGTTCTTATCATTTTTATTCTTAAAATACCACGGAGTTTCCTCACTTTCATGCAGTTCTGAAGATTTTAATGCCTCTGCTTCAATCCGCTTACGTGAATTGTTAGTTGTCACCATCTTGATTGTTAAACTCTCACGCGAAAAGTTGGTCGTGAACCGAGTCCACTATCTTCAGTCAATTGTCTGTCTTGTACCTGTTTACACGAGGAGAGTGAACTATCCAGTGCTGCGCGAAGACAGTGCACACGTTCCAGTCAACTCGCATCGTGTAAACGGGGTATAAGGTCATTAGAGGCGGGATGGGACTGGGGACAAGGAACGGGAAGGAATTCGGGCATGGCCTTTCTGAAGGAAGCATCCCAGCATTTACCTGGAGTGATTTGGGGAAACCATGGAAAACCCAAATCTGGCTGCTCGGACGGGGTTCGAACCCACGTCCTCCCGAATGCGAGGCCGGAACGTTAACCGTTCACCCACCATGCTCGGTGAAAGCCATCAAATTTTATGAGTCACGATGCTCAAGTCGTTTAAAAATAATGCCTTTTCGTTAACATAGAACCCAAAATTAATTCAAGAATCGATAATGATGATTTTTCTGATAGACCGAAGTATGTATTAATGTAAGTAGTTACTCTTCGGATTTTATTTTGCGTGCTACTGACTGCTGTTATACAGTCAAATAGCAGTTTCTCACGGGATCACAAAACCCTCCAGTGCATCTGCTTTCGTAAAGTTTACTTCCGAATAACTTCTCAGACCTAATTAAATTGCGTTTGTTTCCCAATTTTAAATGCATTTCATTGCTTCTGGCAATAGGTTAGGGTTTACTTCATAATATGGAGATTATTTTTGTTTCTTCTATCCAGAATGTCAGTTAGTACAGCACAATGTTCCAACAAATCACTTACTTCCTTTACAAAATAAAAAGTGCTGCTTCGTTGACTCAGTTGGTTGCGGCAACGTGATGGTTTTCCAGCGCTAACACGGGGTTATCTGGTTCGATTCCAGGTCGTGAAGGATATTTTCATCTTCAGGACGTGTTGGCAAAGTAGGAGAGATCATGATGCATAATTCATGATCACCAGATTGTGCTCCAAAGTCCTGGGTTATACCAAAAACTCTCTGCAGTGCGTATGGGCAAATGTTGATTTGTTCATCGGATCTGGATGTTAAGCTTGACAACCCGTTTTGTGTCTTTTGAAAGTATAGGCCTGAACGAACCGACACCGGTTTTCCCCCTTTCCCTTCTTTCACCTCTCATCCACAACACAAGTAACACTTTACACTAAACACTAATATCATCACAGATTTACAATAACACTAACACACTGAGGAAGGCAACGGGAAAACACCCCAGTTCATCATCTCCCCTGGACGTTTTTTTTTTTTTTTTTTTTTTTAACTTGCGGCTTTGCGCCTCGTCGACGGCTAAGGTCATTAGAGGCGGGATGGGATTGGGGACAAGGAAGGGGAAGGAATTCGGCCATGACTTTTTTGAAGGAAGCATCCCGGCATTCGCCTGGAGTGATTTGGGGAAACAATGGAAAACCCAAATTTTGATGTCCGGACGGGGATTCGAACCCACGTCCTCCCGAATGTGAGGCCAGAGCGTTAACCGTTCACCCACAACGCTCGGTCCTCTGGACGTTCTCATGGAGGAGTAAACACCTCCCGCCCCCCTCCCCCCCATGGTAACCGCTTACTCTCGGATTCGGGTACGGCACCCAGGAAGAAGAAGAAAATTAGAAAATGCGTATAGCATTTTCGGACGGGAAACCCCGAAGCAGAGTTTTGGTTTGTTACCCTTTCAGCCTCTATCGTGGCTACATCGACAGTTTTACGTGGAATCCGATCTATGGAGCGCTATGACAAAATGTCTGGCTCCAGTAGCATTCGAACCAAGGACTTTCAGCTATCAATGCGAGCGCCTTTAACAGTGAGCTGCCAGACCTCTCTTTTCACAAGTTTAAAGGGCTTAAACCGCGAATTCTCTGCAGGCTTATATCCAAATGTCCCGGTCTTGTGCAAAATTAGTCTCCGATCCAATAATTCGGTTGCTAAAGTAGGTTTTATCATCTTCAGCCTAAACATTTTCACTGCTTACATAATTTGTAGTTGGTACCGACAGTGGTGGTTTAACGGTTAGCGTTCTGGCCTCGCATTCGGGAGGACAGCGGTTCGAATCACTGCTGGGCATCCAGATTTGGGTTTTCCATGGTTTCCAGAATCACTCCAGGAAAATGCCGGGATGCTTCCTTCAAAAGACCATGGCCGAATTCATTCCCATTCCTTGCCCCCATCCTTTCCCGTCTCTAAAGACCTCGCTGTTAAGAGACGTTAAGCAGTTGAAAAAAAAGTAGTTGGTACAACAGGAAGATAAACCACGGCATTTTCCTCCTATCTTTTACCCCTATACATTATTCCTTTTGCCAAAGTATGCAATATTTTGGATGGTACAAACTATAGTTTCACTTACTACACTGGATTTCAATTACTTATAACACAATTTTCAGTTTCTCTCTCTGGAAATACTTCTTCTAAACATTATCACGATTACACTGAAGAAGCTACAGGACTCTTCAGATTCTGATACAGAAGTCACTTCGTTTGGAATCGGTCCCAACTCTGTATTCCAAATGATCAGACTCTTTCTTTTTGCTGCTATGACGGATATAATATGACAGAAACTGAAAAATTAGATTAATAATTCGTTTTTTGGCTCAGGCCTGAAAGCTTCCTGTTCTCTTAAGCGAACACAAAATGGTTGTAGTTTCTTTATATCGTCTCCAACTTTTGGTAAATCAAAACGTTTTCTGCTAAGAATTTACCTCGAATAAAATGTAGCAAATGTAGCAAGTATCCTTACTTTCACCAATATTAGATTATTCGGCTTGTTTTTATAGTGAAATCCTCATATGCGTAAGCTGTCCATCCAGCTTCATTTCGTTTTTAGTAAACTGTTATAAAAAAATCTCGTACGATGAAGTTGATATTCTTTTTCTGTGTCGTCCATGTTGTAGGCGGAGTCTACGCTCCTCTTCCAACTTACGTCAGTCTTTGCGCCACCTTTGAGTTTGCAATCTATTTTTAGATTCGAGATACCGTGCTATCATTTACAGCCGCCATTGTACTCCTAGACAGCAGTTTAATGATGCAACGATATTCACACTATGGCGATTATAATTTACTTTGAAATGTATATTATACACAGCATATCACAAAAAATCGTCCTGTGAGTAAAATATTTTAAACAACCTGTTAAACGTTACTACAACTACATTCAACTTGTAAATTTCTTTTTAAATAGGTTTTAGAAATGTCTTTAGTGAATGAAGAAACAATATTTAACATCCAACGACAAGTAGTTGCCATGCATTGGATGCAGAGAGTAGTAATCAGTAACAACAACATATGACTTTAATATTCCACTTCCGATAACTTGAGTAAAAAATAGAAAATGTGAACTTCATAAAATGCACAAGTTAAGCTATATCTGTTTAATTTGTTCTTTGCCTGCTTCACAACAACCGTTAGATTAAAATAATAATTAATATAATAAATAGTCAATTTATCAAACATGTTTCCATTCAAAACTTCTTTATATCGTACTAGCTCGTACCCCGACTTCGTACGCGTGGATTAAGAATTTTTTTCCAGAAAGTTGTTGGTAACGAAAGATTGGTCCCAAACAATATTGACTCGGCATAATATGACAGGAAAGCTATCACTATATCACTCTACCGTCGAACCTGTCTCTTGAAGAGAATCAATTTCCAACATTTTTCTGTCACCATTCGATAAAGTCTCAAAATTTCGTGACTACAACTGTTAATTATACTAGAAAAAATGTCCTTTGCACTTCATACAGATTTTCTTATGAAATTCCATCAATATCGATATAGCCATTTAGTCGTCAAAACGTAAGAAAAAGACAGAGATTTACTTCCGTATTTATAATATTATTACTGCGGTTCGCACACACACACTGACTGCGAACAATACCTGACGGATCACTATAACGTAAAAAGTGCCCTCCTACAGCATTGCAAGACTACCTACGATTTTCCTCACATTGCACCCCTAACTTTCTAATATCTACAGTTTAACATTCAATCCGAATAACCTACGGCACAGGCGTGACTCTTACGATCAAAATTTTTTTAAAAAAATCTTAGCCTCCACGGAGATTTGCACCGGAGACCACGACCCAAACATTTGTTATCAAACATTTGTGAGCTTTAACCGCTGAGCTGTCTGACCGCTACACAGAAAACACTCCAGAGACGACCATATCGAACGCGTCTGTCTATCACCGTTCAATAGTATTTCGAAATTATGAGACAACATGTATTATTTATACAGATAATTTTTCAACCAAATGTAGACAGTTTTTTTCTCCTTGTTTCAGTGTTCAAAGTTTCATCGAGATCGGATGAAAACTGTGGATTTGAATGAGGAACAAACAAACAAACAAACATACATACATTCATCTTTATATATATAGAGAAGGAGAGATAGATTACTGCACATCACACACACACTGACTGCGAACAACCCCTGAGGTATCAGTATAATTTACACTTACAGCATTACAAGACTACCTACCTACGATTTGCCTCACATTGCACCCCTAAATTTGTGATATCTGCAGTTTAACATTCAATGTGAACAACCGACGGCCCAGGCGTGACTCTTACGATCAAATTTTTTTTTTAAATCTTTGCCTCTTCGGAGATTTGAACCAGGGACCACGACACCAACACGTTCGTAAGCAAGGGCTTTAACCACTTAGCTGTCTAACCACTACACGGAAAAACACTCCAGACACGACCATATCCAACGCGTCTGTCTATCGCCGTCCAGTAATTTTTCGAAAGTATAAGACAACATGTATTATTTATACAGAAAATTTTTCAACCAAATGTAGACAGTATTTTTCTCCTTGTTTCAAAGGATAAGTGTTCAAAGTTTCATCGAGATGGGATGAAAACTGTTGATTTGTATGAAGAACAAAGTCCAGTGCCTTCCCTACAGATTTTCTCGTCAGTATCGATATAGCCATTTAATTGTCAAAACGTAACATAAGACAGAGATTTACTTCCGCATTTATAGTATTCCTACTGCAGATCACACACACACACACTGACTACGAATCACCCCTGATGGATCAATATTACGTACAAAAAGTGTACATCTACTGTATTGCAAGACTACCCACGAATTGCCTCGGATTGCACCCCTAACTTTGTGATATCTACAGTTTAAAATTCAATCCGAATAACCTACGGCCCAGGCCTGACTCTTACGATGAAAAACAATTTTTAAAGATCTTAGCCTCCATGGAGATTTGAACCGGAGACCACGACGTTAGTAAGTAAGCGCTTTAACCACTGAGCTGCGAGTCCACTAAACGGAAACACGGTACGGAGACGTCCATATCCAACGTGTCTGTCTATCGCCGTATTTTGAAGTTATGAGACAACATGTGTTATTTATACAGATAATTTTTCAACCAAATGTAGAAAGTATTTTTCTCCTTGTTTCAAAGGATAAGTGTGCAAAGTTTCATCGAGTTCGGATGAAAACTGTGGATTTGTATGAAGAACAAACAAACAAACAAACATACATACATTCATCTTTATATACAAAGATTCAACTGAATAATATTTAGTGGCTATAAAAAACTTTGGAATTTATATTCCATTGGACGCATTATTTCTCAATGGCTCAGAAAAGAAAATCAAATTATTTGGTGATGCAGTGAACAAACGTTTAAAGGTAAAAATAGTTAACTATTGTACACTGTCTCTGCTTTTACTTGTTAAGTTAATAAATTATTATTTTATAAGCAAGCTAAAGCAACTGTTGTTGCAATTTTGTTTATTTTATGACGCATTTTGTCTCTTGTCAAGGTATCTCTAGAATTAATTAGTATCGTTACAGTTTTTTTAAATGTTGTAAATAATGGGTTTGTTCGATTATAATATAATCACACTTATATATAGGTATCGTAGTGCAACTTACAATTACATTACCGTTACGAAAATATCGAAAGTGGATAATAAAAAGAATTCAACAACAGCTGCACTGGTGTTTATTAAATCATAGTTCATTAATTTAAACGTAATAAAGTTTTTTACACGACTATAACTTATATACACTTATCTCCTCCAGAGAATGATGAAATTTCAGAAGTAAAATGAGTGAAGAGTTATGGGGAAGCTCTCGGTTCGTACACCTGTTACTATCCGAATTTTCCAAGCCTTCCACTGAGCATAGGTATGGCAAAGCATGCTCTGTGTAGGCTTTATACTTATTCCGAGGTACGTCACACAAGTGAGTGGCCTGACGAGTAGAACAACACCATGCAATCTTATGAAAACTACTGTATATAAAATTAATTATGTCTTTGTAAAATAGTGTACAAAATTACAACTTCGTGAAACGATTTGTTACAGGTGCTGGAACCGGATGGGATGCACATATAATTTGAAATGGGGAAGAATGAAATTAAAAAGACGTAATTAAATTATATTAATTCGGATATGATGGAAATACTACGGAAGGATGCCCGTGCCTGCAACACTGTTAAAAAATGGGCATCTAAATTCAAACGTTGGAGCATCGTCACTGAACGAAGGCCAATGGGGACAGTCACAGGTAACTGTAGGTAGGATAGATGAGATAATGATAAAATGTTAGACATGAGAAATGTTTTCGCCGGCTGGATGCCGAAATTTTTGTCAACAGACCAAAAGGCAGGTATATGCGAAAAATCTGACTCTCTTAGAAGCCAATGCACTAAATTTAGGGATAATTCATGAGATCCGGGCCCTTTAATTTATACTACAGCCAAAGCAATAATCAATATAGTGGAACCAGGGAAGTTGTCACCGTCCGAATAGGCCAAAGCAATCCCATTTTCAATTAAAGTTATAGTCCGTGTTTCCTGCAAATCAGAGTGTTCAGTTGTCATGGGAATATATTCTGCCAAACTTCCGAATTATCTGCTGACAGGTATCTAAGAAAGGAAGATGCGAGTGGTCAAAAGAAGTACTATTCCATTTGGAAAATACTCTCAGACAAATGTCATTAGCACGACAGCAATTCACCAGTCTGGTCCCTTCTACCTTCCTCCTATTTCCAAACATTAAAAACTTATTGTCTGTCACCTATTTCAAGTAAAATGTCATACGTGCATTTGCTTCTTTCTTTGATGGCGTTCAGAATTTTTTTTATGCGGATTGTGTTCTACATTGAGCTTCAAATCCATCAACGACAGTGAAATAGAACAGATCTTAAGGTCTTCACTTCATTATAACATTAGTAGATGAAAGTAGCCAAACCCGGACAGGGTCTATAAGTCAAACCTCCTCCTTATTTTGTTTGTATGGTGCTGCATTCTAGTAGATAGCCATGTAGATATCAGAAGAAATGATGTATTTTAAAATTTGCAGGGCTGAGCAGAGACAAGTATTCCGCCAGTATGAGTATTAGTGCTTTTAATAAGAGTGAAAGTTTTTCAGAGGTTTCGTTTTTTTAGTGTTCCAAAGCTAGAAACTAACAATCTGTTCACTGCAGTGTCTTTCGCAAATACCGTTCTATATCACTGTGTCACTGACTTTGATATCTACCCAACATTATTTTTAAATCTCTGAAACTGCTGAGTAAAAGACGTCCTAAGTACGACCACTCGGCGTTGCTCCAAGTCAGACCTCCCATAATTCATGTTAATATTTAATCATTTTGTTTAAGTGATTTGAAATGCTGTTTCAGATGGCCAAAATAAATAGAACCCGTTGTTAGAGAAGTGGTGATTTTTGTATTTAGTGAAAGAACTTATTACCATATAAACTTGCCAAATATTATGAATATCACATAAGTTAAATTGTTTATACCACATGGTCAAATTTTAAATAAAACCCTTTCATATTATTTTTAATTTTAATATTTTTTCTGGTAATTTTGTGTATATTCTTAACAAATCCATTAAAATCCAACTGAAATTAAATCAAATCAAAGACGAGGCAGATAAAAAACAAAACGGAAGTCCGAATTTGGTTTCTTTTCTCTAAAGATATCGCACAAAAAACCAGAAAAATTAATGCTGAGATAACAATTATAATTTTTTCTGATATTAAAAACAATTCTCAATGCCAAACATCTGTTACAACCTAATTTCTCGTGAAACTGAATTTATTTGAATCTGTTTTTATGTCACTTTTTATCTGGGTATCAGCTGCAAGAATTAATATTTTGAAATGGACAGCAATGAAGTGATGGTCAATTGTTCGTTACTATGAAGTTTCAATTAATGCAGTTCTTCAACGACTTTCAGCTTCAAAGTAAGAAGGCACAGAGTGATTTACCTTTTACGAAAACGATTACAACGATGCGAGAAACTCTATTTCAGCTGAACATTAAAAAAAAAATTAAAAAATGTGTTTGGTTGAGCTAGGCGCTGGTCGATGACATTGTGTCAACATTTTAAGATCTTTCATTCAGATGCTTTTGTTTAAAAGTTTTTCTCGTACATATTTCCATTCTGTATGCAATATTGGAAATAGCATGTGCCAGGTAAGGGTTAATGATGGTGTTAAATGTAATAATCAAACAAATCAAAACTTTCTGAATATTTTTAATTGGAAGGTATGAAACATCTTTTGAGATAAAATAATTAATTACAATTTGATTTCAACGATATTTCATTCCAAGAAGATTAAATATATTTCAGATGACTGAACATTAATTTAATTTCCTTAGATCAACTAGAAGCTATCATTACAGAAAATATTTTTTAGTTTTAGGTTTCGTTTTTGATAATCGTGTTTTATGCAGATTTGTTTACTCTGTTTATTTTGTTCATAGTTTTCTTACCTCAAAACGACTTCAAACGTGTAATTGATTAACGACAATTGTTATTCAATCACGTTAATGTCTTTTGGAGATTATTACTAAATTTTAAAAACTGAAATACACACGAAAGGAGGCAACTTTTTCGCCTTCTAAATATGCTCACAGACGTGTTTAATTTATTACAGGTCTGTGATAAACAGTTGATGATGCTATAAAAATTTTCAATATTACAGATACATTGGAAAAATAATTCTAAAGCACCACTAAGAAAGACGATACATAAATATGTTCTTTAAATAACTGTTATAAACTCTACAATAAAGTTTTATTGGAAACCATTTTTTACACATACAAAGAAAATCCTTTAGTTAAAATTCCATAACTACTAATTTGTGAAGCCTTTTTAAAAAAATTCTTAACAGGTGATAAGAGTCAGTTTACAACGAATCTGAAATATTGGTTCAGATGATTTTGAGAGAAAGTACTTTTAAAAAGGACACAATGTATAATCTTGAAAAAATTATCTCTATATTCAGTAGCGAAGACTAACAAACACCACGAAGTACAGATTTTTTTTTTTTTTTTTTTTTTTTTTTTTTTTTTTTTTTTGAGCCTTTAATTTCTGAAGTAATTTTTCCAACGAAAGATGCTGTACGCATTTGAATCTTTCTGAAATAATCATTTCAGTTCCTTATCTATATTTACTCTCCGATTGTATTTTCCAATAATGAATCGGATGGCTCCACTTCTCTGATATCGATTTAGATAGTGTTTATATGATGGAACTAACTTTTAACCGGAATATCATTTTTATTCCAAAGATGAAATATATAATTTCTGGAGCTGGTATGTTCCATATGTGGAGTACAAAACAAGGCATCTTTTTTAAATATAATCGAATGTTTTAAACATGAGGAAATATATTTATGACTTCTATTTTTCTTAAATGAACAAGATAGCCTTGAAATTGAAAACATTCTCACCGTACTTTCTGAACTCATACCCATATAAAAGTTACGAGTTTTCAGTATCATGTGATCTTGAGATAAGGTGGTAATATTTCGAATGAAAATACATCACATATACGACTGCCGATTCTATTTTAGCGTTATATTTCCTCACGTCATACCCAGTAGCGAGAACTTTCTGGCATTGTCAAGATGATCCGTAGTGCTTTTATTATTATTATCAACCTCTGTATTCTTGCCTGTGTGTTCGTGAAAAATTTTCCTGCATACAATAATCAAATGCTATTTACCGAGTTTTTTACAGCAACATTTCATCAGTATGTTATATGAATGAGTTAGAAACACTCAGTAAAATTAGTAAAAGTTAGTAAAATGTGTTCACATAAAGTGAATACAGTACTCGTGTAGAAAAGAGTATAAGTCATATGCCAAAAAATTAAATTTTGTGAAAGCCATGAATATTTCGACAAGGCAAAAAACTGGTATGTCCAGGATATGTGGAGATGACTACATTCTTACTATAGTGAAATACGTTTCCACCTGGCATCAAAGAGACGTTTCTTTAGGGATTAATTTAACGAGTTTTTAGGAGGGCCCTCTTGTAGGTGTTACGGTACCCACCAGTAACAAGCAGTTGGTAGGGTTGATTAAAAAGTTAAAAAATTGGACCCATTAACATTAGTGGACCATAGAATAATTTTTTTACATTTTACTGATCCTCAGTTTGAAAAATATTGGCTTAGACTATTCGCAAGTTTTGCTATTATGAAGTGAGCATATTAATTTTAAACAGTGTCTGGGAAGTTCTTAAGCGTGGAAAGAAAATGTATTATGCGCATGATGTGGAACATGCAGTCTTATGTTTACAATAATATTGCTGAAATGTGTTTGCTTTAGTTTTACAGAATTTCAACGAATCTTTCGGTATATTTGATTGATTTTAAAATATTTAAATTTGATTTCCAATAATTTTAAGAATGTCGAACGATGATGTATCATTAAAGGCGAAAGGACGTATTTGTGTTAAAAGGAAAACAAGAATTTATTCAAAAGTTAAACCCAAAGAGGAAGATTTCATCCAGAAAAAAATAAAGATTTTTTTTCCCTTGGCTTACTTTGAGATATTTAGGGATACTGTACCAGTATATAGTGTTATAAATAATGCAAATTTATCTTGCAATTGTTTCATCTTGCTTGAAGATTTTTTTTGAACCAAAAAGTCATGATCATTTACAATTCATAGCTGGAAATTATAGTAATGTACTACAGTACTGACTTGGCTATCATTCGAACGCGTCAAAGATTTTGCTAACCATGGGCTGATGCCTTCGGAATGATAAATGGAATTGAAAGTGTTTTTTACTGTTATTATTGTTCAGAGTCGCTACTCTGCTGTGACGTAAGGGGCTTCTAGACGCTGGGACACACCTGAAGGCGGTGGTGGGTATCGACCCGTGTATCGACATCAATCGCAAGGAGCGGCGGACAGGCGGTAAGCACTGCGGATCCCGCCTGACGGATGGCCGCCATCTATTGCTGGGCTCAATTAGGGGCAGGCCAGCCACGACGCACTCTGTGGCCTGTCCGGCGCGTCAAGAGCGAGAATTGTTTGATGTCTCACGGGTGTCCACCCTACCACGTTAGAGAACAATCCACTGGCTGCATAACATGCTATAGTGCGGCGCCAGAAGAATGCCATAAGATTTATCATTATGTTCTGCGCACTCGTTTTTAGCGAAGATAGCTTTTGAAAAGTTTTGCTGAAAGTAAAACAACTAGTTTAGAACACTGGTGCCAAACAATCACAAATTCTTTCTGCTGGTAATCAAAGTGGTGAAAAGATTAAATTATGTTTCCTTTGTTCCACAGTTAGTATGCCTTCCTCGATTATTTATCAACTAAAATTGTTAGTATTGAGCTCTTAGGGAATATTTCCCTCCTATTTGCTAGTAAGTTGACGGGTGTTGTAATTTAGTTACAAATTCAAGTACTTTTTCAGAATTAGCTGCATTTATTTGTTTGTTGATTCTCCGTTATACGTTGCACTCAATAATCTTATGCTTTTTTTTGGTTGAAAATTAACTTTCAATAATAATAATAATAAAACAGAATTCTCGTCAGCTCAACCAGCACACAGACGTCCAGCCGTTATTTGAAATGTTCTCTAATTTCAGACAAAATCAAAGGTATCAGTAGTACTATCTACCGATCCCTGTTTGGGAATTGAGAAGACAATCTTGAAATCTTCCTCTTTTCTTGAAACAAGTTTCTAAAGCCAAAAGGATTTCACCAGTTTGTTATTCATAAATTGAACGAAAGTAGTCAAACACTTAAATCAATAACAATTGATGTATTATTGCTTAATTTTAATTATCACCCAGTAATTAGCGACTAATCCAGCAGTAACCTGACCGATATCATCGATGATCATTCTGTGCTCTATGGTTTGATTTACAGCTAGTACTTTTATCTTACATTAGTAGTTGAGTAGATGTAGATTGCCTGCGAATTGAAATATTGCTTACATCTTCCAGTTGCTGAAAATGAGTTAGATAACTTATATGTCTTTTAGATTGTGCTTGTTGTAAACAATGATTTTCGTAATTGATTTTCCCACAAATTTTTCAGCAAGTTCGTTGTGTTAAGATAAACCAAATGTATTATACTTGTATGTTTTATGTGGAATAACTGTTTCGTTTTGATGGCATGTATAATTTTAAGAACTAAAATATCATTACTTAAAATTTGGTAGCTTTATTTGTTTCTATTTAATAGTCTAAGGTTTTTTCTTTTATAAATTAAATTGACTGTTGATTTTTCATTAAAATGTAAGCATCTTTACCTGTAGATTATAGTTAGGCCTACCAATCAAATTCTTTTCCCGTTAGAAAGCTATTGTTAAATTAGTATAGGCCATCGCTGTGATATATAACCAAATAAAATCGCACTGATTGCTACTGTCTGTTTCAGATGCTGAACTATGTGAATTCCAGGATCTCGCATACTTTGATGTACTGACTACACTGTCGCCGTGTCGGCTCCTTTTGTATCTCACATCGACCGGGTTGTTTGGAAGTCCCTACCACTTTTTCAAATTCCACAAAATTCTGTGTTTGTTGGATGGATAAAAAGATACTATTTGCTTGAAATAGTTTTTCTTCAATGCTAAATTAAATTCTTATTACTGTTTCGTTTGTATGACTTGTGAAGCAGCGTTTCTCAACCTTTTTCAATTCAAGGATCAGTAAATTCTCGAAAATAATTCTGCCGACTACTAACTTATGTGGACCTAATTTTTTCCTATGTATATATTATTAACATCTGGGACATATTTCATTGAACCATTATAACATAATAAACCTATGACATGTTTAGAAATCCTACGGAAACACAGTTATAAAACTGGAAGTAAGCTATGAAAAGTTGATCACATATTGACCAGACTCTTTAATATTTAGGAACGAAATGAATAATAATGCTACTATAGGCAGGATGCTACACTATATCACGGACCTGCATGTGCGAAATAAAAAGAGGACACTAGATCTTACACTTTTTAGTTGATTTTATAGTTTATACTCGCTTATATCCTTATACAGTACGAAAACGGTATCTAACTATATAATGTTCTGCATGCGGATCACTTGAAACATCTTCAGGTTAAGAAATACTGCTCTAAAGTATTTCAGTTCTTGTTTCAATACATAACTAACATGATAACGTGAGTAGGGAGGGAGTAATTGAAAACGGAAGGTGGATGAAGGAGTGCTGGGAGTGCGTAAGGCGTGTATTGGGAATGAGATTTGGATAAATATTAATTAGAGAATTCAAAGAGTATTATACGGAAGGGAAGATATGACATGTTGACAAGTCAATGCTAATAACTTACTGTTCTTGGGTTCTGTTGGAAACACATCTCTAAAGGCAAAAGGTTCCCATCAGTTTGTGATTGATAAATTAAATAAAAACAATCTTACATGTAAAACAATAAAAAATGCAGTGTTATAGTTGAACTTGAATTATAACCATTACTGAATAATCCTGATGTAACCTAATTGGTAGTATAGGCTGTCAATCTGTGCTCATGTTTTGATTTACAGGTACTTACATAGTGCTTTTTTTTTCTTGCATTAATCGTTGGCTAGATGTAGGTAGCATGCAAAATAGGGGATAGTTGGCACTTGATTTTAGGAGTAAGGAAGTGGGAGAATTTTCTGTTTTAGCTATGGGAGCCAGGATTGGAATAAATTACCAAGGGAGATGATGAATAGTTTACCAGGAACATTGAAGGTAGTTTAAAAGCCCGCCAGTGTGACCCTGTGCACTGAGGCACTGCTCACTGCAGCGGGGAGGTACAACGGCACCGGGCACGATACCAGGCACCCGCGTACTGGCTATGCTGACTGCAGTTTTCCGCAACCATCAAGACGAATCTCCGCCTAACATTTCACAAACAAAAATTACACTTGTCACACACAGAATATAGTTACACATTTAGGAGACAGATGCCAACACTTCACTTCCTCGATTAGAACAAAGTACGACCTGCAATAGTTATAAAATACTTTGCGTCAACAACGGCATACGGCGTAAAATCAAGGCTCCAAATTTTACCATGCCAATGATGAGTGAAACCCATCAAAGGCAGCCATAATGTGGTAAAAGCTGTGAAGAAAAAGAAGAATGAAGGAATTTAAAATTAAAGTTTGTGAAGGGAAATAATAGTAGTGTGGTGATAGGTGTGGAAGGAAACTACTACGGGAGCGTCATCTCCATTACAATTAAATTAAATACTGTCCTAATGTGTACGCAGGTCGAAAACTTTCTAACAGAGACGTTGCTGATCTTTATTGTTTTCCTATTTGGATTTGCTAGTAATCCTTGGGATTTGCCACAAGCCCTCTCTGCCCTTCCCTTCCCGAGACGTAAAGGTACCTCAGACACTAGAGTTCAACAATAAAACTGTGGCAGCGCGACACGCGCGCCTGTGTTTGCAGAACGCGAGGCCCTGCACGCGGGCAGAGTGCATTGTGGCGACCACAATGGTTCATTGTGGGCCGGCCCCACATTGACTTGTAAATTGGGCGCCGGGCAGGCGTCATTTATTAGTCATCAATATCCCGGACAGCCTCTGTCTGATTGACGCGTCGGCCAATCACGGCCGGGCTTTACGACCCTGCGCTGACCAGCGCGGCATTAATACCACCCTCCACTACTGTGCGGGAAACACTAACGATTTTATTACAGCCACAGTATTGTTCTGTCACCGATCGGCCACAAACCACGCGACATGACATTTTTTCACCCGCAAAATCTCATTACAAGAGTCGTCGTTACTTTCGAAATATCTCTGTTTAGTGTCGGCTAGGCAGAGCAGACAAGAGCATTGAATGTACACACTATTACTGCAAACTTCAGTAATTAGTTGGAAATTTAAAATTTTAAAAATAACAAAACCGAAGAAATAACTTAAATACCATACCAAATCATAAATTAAAAATATGTGTGGCAAATAATTGTCATCTGATCTATTCTGCAATAAAAATATTGTTGATAACATGTTTTATCTGAAGTTACACACAAGTGGTACATATTCTGCAATGGATACATGGAGATGAAGAGTTCAGCTCAGAAAAAATTGAATAATTCCATCCTACCGGTCGAGAGATTGATGGCTGAAAAATGCCGTCTACCTGATAGCTTTAAAAGGATCCATCTGAAGTACTGTATATCTACAGGTGAAGAGAGTCAAACAACTATTTTTCTTCAAAAATCGTCTTTGGATAACGAATGTTGCGTACCATCAATTGCCATAGAATTGAAAAACTATATATTGTTAAGAAAGTTATTTATAAAGAATTAGGGCGCTAATAACCTCGATGTTGACGCGCCCTAAAGCCCGAAAAACAACAACAACAACATATAAAGAATTACTGCACGTTGCATACAGTTCAGCTTGTTGAATATTTTTTAATTAATGAACTAATGTAAGAACTCGTAAGAAAACCCGTTCATCATTGCGTCTTGTGCATTATGCAGATGAGCAGTAATAAATAAGGGGTCTAGCAGTTTCAGTGGACAGGGAGACAGCCAAATTTCGCCATGTAGGATACCTATTGTAAAATTGCCGTTAAAAAAATTGGAGCCAGTGCCAAATTAAATGGATCTCGATTCTTGTCGGTAGAAAAATCCGGGAGGGGTAAGTTGTAGAAAGAGACATTCCGAGATTAGTTGCGCTAACTCGATTTGTTCTTGGCTGGTTCATTTCTCACGAAGGAACGAGCATTTCCAAAGGTCGATGACCTTTCGAATAATGTCTAGATGTGTATATGTGAACACCATACTGCTTGGCACGAACTACACTGCGATTCTAATTTTGAAACTGAATACTGGTAATCTTGTCGCCTTTGTCTATGGTTGTCACGTACAGAGCGGAGGGGAAGGTTGTCATTTTGGGGACGAACGGAACACAAAATGGATGAATGTATCGTTGTGTACATGTGCTTATTTGTTCTTAGTATAACATCAGAGTCTGCTGTCATAAGGTCTGTCTGAAAGACAATAATTATCCAGGACGGAGAACATTTGAGACAGATCAGTGTTCCCTGCAGTGCATTATCCTGTCGCCGACTGACAGGTTAACTCCTTCGCCAATGTTGGAGTAAAATCACGGTGTAATGACTTCACGCTGTATTCACCTGTCCTCTTGTATCAACTTTTTCAATAGTGTGGGCTTATTCTACAGCTCATATCGATAATTTGGAGATTCCGGCTGTCAGACAGCTGTAAGACAGAGCCATAAATTCCCGATTCTGCTGAGCGCAAACGTGAAATGTGGTAGCGTTAAGTGGTACCAACTACGCACTGACGGTTTTCTTCGTTTTTCCTGCGGAGTTTTTGACAAAAGGCGATACGTAAATGTCACTACTTTGATAGAGAGATGATGTACTATTAATTGGATGCTTTGGCCCCGAAAATAATTCATCAATAGCTGCCAGGGGACGCGTGTTACTTTGGATCCTAATTTTCTCACCCCTGTCTGTTGCTTGAAGTATTTATGGCCCGTGATAAGAGAGATACGGTATCGCGCGAATCTATCATGACTGTCAGTAGCCAACGCCTGTGTGTCTGCGTTTGCTTTGCTTTGTCGGCGAGTGGACCGCCACCTCAGGTAGATAAGGAACGGACCATGGCGCCTGCTGTACACATCTCAGACACCAACCACACCACTTGTGTTTACTGATGGCGAAAAATACCAAGCGTTTCTCAAGTACTCTGTCACGTTTATTGTATATACAAGAAGTTCTTTTTTAATGGAGCCTGAAGGTAGTTGTGTCAGTGATCCCGGGAATGTTTTTTCGACAAGAATAGGGAACGATGTGGACATTACAAAGGAAAAGTACATTTCTTGGAGTGATTTCGAGAACTCAGTACTTAAATTCAAATCTCTAATACAGTAACAGATCACGTGAAAGCCAGGATACCGGGCCCATAGTTTCCGCTTATCCACCACGCGAGGTTACAAAAGCTTTCAGCGTTTATGGAGAAACGGTAATAATCACAATTTGTTTTAATTATATAGCTTCTGTTGCAGTTTAAGGGCGCCTTGATCAAGACAGGGAGATCAAAGATCAAATGTTAACTGATTTCACTCCGATAAAATTCCTTTTGATCTCATAGACGCGCAACTTACTTAACCCAAATTCTTTCTAAGATTTAGTTGTGAAATTTGTGGCCCTTTCTTTTGTTATTGTTGTCATCTCAGAAACGCGTAATCGAAGAAAAAATAAAATATTATAAATTTTAAAATTACTGGTAAGGAGCAAAAAAGGAAAAATAAATCAGTGAGAAATATAAGCCTGTATTTCCTTTTACGAGACTTACTATTCTTGATCAGATATTAGATGGTGCACCACGTAAATCATTGGCAATATCGAGTTTGCTTTGACACTTAGCTTTTATTGCAATAAGACCTGAATAATTTGGTACAAATATGTGCTTGAAGAATGTGACTATAATAACAGCGCCTGCTATAATATGCTGAAACTGATGTCATCGAATGTAATTTGAAAACCCTTCATTCCGCCGTCTTGTCCTTGGATTCACAATTAACTTTATACTATATCCTGAAATATAGAACATTGTTGTGATGCTAGTATGGCATCTTGATTTAAATAGTGTCTACGAAATTGAAAGGATGCTAAGAGTTAATAGCTACAGCCCAATGACGAAAATTAAGGTGAGGTTATTAACTCGGGGATCAATAGTTTACCGTCTGTCATCTGTAATATTTTAAAATTAATCGCCCACTCGCATTAAATGATACTAAAAGTCTGATGCCCTTTGCGGATGATAGTAGCACATCTTTAACAGACCCAGTAGTATAAAATTTTGGAACCTCAGATAGTAAACAGATCGACCATTGCCAATTAAGTGATAGTAAACGTAGACAAGGTAATTCAACTGACTATCAGAAAATACTGAACAGCATTTGTAATGTGGCAAGAGAAAAAAATAATAATAAAAGAAAGCATTTACTCTGATTTCCTGGGTCTTTATACAGGTAATAACTTAAACTGGAATCAACACATTCAATAATTTATTAAAAAAGTAGTTCTGAAAATTTTTGCCTTTGATGCGGACAAAATAATTTTTTTGTATGTATTTAACGAACTTTCAATTCTTACTAAGTCAAACAAACTGCTTTTGAATTAATTCTTCGCAAACTCAAAAGGTATTTAAGTCTTCAAAAAACCGTGCTCTAAAAATGATTCGTGAAGTAATGACTACGTGCACATGTGTATTATTGTATTTTTAGTATAAAATACAGAAAACGTCAATCACAATGCCGAATAAAATGTTTAAGAATCCCTGCATTCCTGGCACAGAGATGGGTAGTACTTTATGTAAACTTGAAAATTTTAAGATCAAACTAAAAGATTTATTTCTCGATTCTATTTTATTCGTGGAATTTGGAAACTGAAGTGTATCTGAGGGAATAATTTATGCTTTTAGATAGCAAAGAGTAAGAACCATAACATTACTCAGAATTGCTGATGTGGTGTCTGACCATACAATAAAAAAATATTATGTGAAATAGATTAATTAAAGTTGGATTCTTGGGGTTATCTCTCCAAATTATAAGCTACTTTTTGATACTAAGTAAGTGATTATATTTATTATTTTTAAGAATGAAGTCGTGCACTGTTCCACGTACCGAGATTGCTCTTAAATAAGATTAAAGTTATCAAAAGTAAGCTACTTTAATTAATCTTTCAAACAATGTAGACTCTTAGCTTAACTGCTCAACGTGTCAGTCTACTCGCGTGGTTGTCAATGTGTCGGAATGTATCAGCTCAGAATCCACAACTCAGGTTTTCCCGTCAGAAGCGCTAGATGCTTAGTACTTAAAGTAATTACCGCATAACTTGCTAAACCGTGATAATTTAGACAAGCTGATATACAAACTCGAATTAAGTGAGAAGTACCATGCGAGCCAACTGGAATAACGTCCACCCGGTTTTTGTCCTCAAAACTTACCTGTTTCAGCTTTGATACATAAATTACTGGCAATTAAATTTGTTTTTAGCAGGTAGACTATAACGTAATTTATGCTATTAATAAATTGTAAGTAATTTTCATTCTATTATGCCTAGAAGAACGTTAACCCATTCAATGTATTGTCTGAAGTACTATCCATTTTTTTTATTTTTTTTTTTTTTTTTTGCGATAAGCGCAGTATTTTCATTTTGATCTTAAAGGTTTTGGCACAAAAGTTTATAAACTGACTGCTACTGTTTGTTTAAGATATTTGTTACTGAGCACTGTGCAAACGTGCCAGATAAAAAACAGAATACTGAGACAGCCATTGGGTATATATTTTTCTTAGACATGTTATCGAAATCTGAAGATAATTTTACCAACATAAGGAAAACATAAATGGGTTTATTCGTTGCTATCGCACTTCAGTAAACAATGCCGATTCTTCTTAGTTTGAGGTTACTTCGAAAAACAATGTTTATTTTACCCAACTTCCATCATGTTGCATCTCTAATTGTGTAACTTATCACTCAGTGCATTGCATTTATGATTATTTTTTCGTGTAGATATTCTCTCAGATAATTCTAATATACACAGTACTTTACATCTCCTTTTCTGCAATTATAGTTTTCATTTATAAGCAACATATTTTTATTATAGTAATTTTTTTTAATTCAATAATTTACACTCCATAAATAAGGTTTTTGATTATCGATTTATATTTGCTAATCTAATGATTGTTTCGATACAATTGTTATGGTTTCCGTTACATCGTCAATGCAAGCAAATAACCCATCACTATCATTTCCAGAAAATTCTACAATATTGGGAAGTTGTGGCGAAAACTGAATGCAGTACTTTTAAGTAAGTAACTAAAAAATTATTTTTTTATTTTCCTCAAACTTTCGAATGGTTTGATGCTTTTCTCCATATCTTCCTAATCTCCTTATCTAACCTCTTCATCCCATCATCCAAACACACCTTTTACTATCTACACCCTCAATTATCTGGTTCATATATTCTAATAGTTTACTTCCTTCGAGGTTTATTCTTTCATCTGTTCCCTCCACTGACATATTAACCAATTCCGCATGTCTTAAACTGTAACCCACCATGCAGTCTGTTCTTTTCTGTGGGACTCTTCAACAAACGTCTTTCCTCACCCATCATTTTCACACCACGTTCATTACGTACTTTATCTATCCACATAATTTTCAGAAACCTTCTATAGCACCACATTCAAAATGTTTCAATTGTTCTTCTATATCGTATTCGTATTTCCTAAGTCTATGTCTTACAGCCATAAATTACTGTACTCCTTTATGCACTTTTAGAAAATTCTTTTTAAATCCTAGATCAATAGCTGAAAGTAAAACACTTCTCAGTTTAAAGAAGGCTCTTTTTGGGTTTGCGATTCTGCCTTTAGCATCATTCTTGGTTTGGTCATAATTTATAAATTTACTTCCCATGTAACAGAATTAATTAAATTCTCCTGTTACATCTGATCTTATCTTTATGTTTGATGTACTATTATTTCCATTATTTCTGCATCATTTGTCTTAGTTTATTCTAAATTCTTCCCTCTGTATTTTTTTTTCATGCCATTCAGTAATTTCTCAATATTCTCTTTTCTGTTGATCAGGATTGCAGAAATCGGATTGAGTCTCTCTAAACATTTATGCCATATTAATTTTTTTCTAGCTTTATTTATTTCTAACTTTACATAGAAGTTGAATATTACCGTGCTGGGTGGGTGAGTGGTTGCGATCGGGCTTGACATTTGTGAGGACACTGGTTCGAACACCCATCCCATTTTTCATGGTTTCCCGAAATCAGTCCAAGCGAATTTCTGGATGATTAAAAGGCCATGGCTGAATTCCTCCCCTTTCCTTGGTCTTAGTACTTTCATCTAATGGCCTCAACCAAGACGAGGCGTAAAGCCATAAGAAAAATGAAAAAGTCGAATATTAAGGGGCAATTGACTACAACCTTGACTCATTCCTTTTTTAACTGATGCGTTTCCCTCGTACTTATCTACTATTGTTGGAGGTACCTGATTCTTATTCAGATTATAAATTATTCCTCTTTCTTTTTTTTAGAATTTTATACATCATGTCCCATCTGATGTTATCAAAATCTTTTTTAGTCAACATACGCTATAAAAAGTATCGCTGTTTTTCTTGATTAGTCTTAATGCCAGAATTGCTTCTGTTGTACACGGGTTTTTCATAAACTCAAACTGATCTTCACCCAACATCTCTTTGGCTATCCTTTCCCATCATCTGTATATTATTCTAGTCAGTAATTTTTATAGCGAGTGATAATAGACGTGTAATACGATAATTTTCATAATTGTCAACTTGTGCTTTCGTCGGGATTGTGAGGATGATATTTTGTTAAAACCTGTTGGAACCTCTCTTTGACATCACTTTGAATAATCTTCGTTTTCCTCTTTCTCCTAGCGAGTCTAGAAGTTCTGCAGGAATCTCATCAATTCCAAGTGTCTAATTTGAGTTCAAATCTTTCAAGCTCCGTCAAATTCTGTGCTTAAAGCAGGATCTCGTAAATCAGAAATGTTGACATCGTTTTCTCTTTCCAGCACACTGGTGTCATTCCCTCGGTGCAGTTCCTCCAAGTATTTCTTCCATTGGTTAGCTCTGTCTTCAGAATTTAAAACATGTTTATTCCCAGCACCTTTATTGTTTATTCATCTTTTATTCATTTTCTTCTGTTGTATCCTCCAATAGGCTGCATCTTTATTACCTACGATCATTTCTGTTATATACTTCTTCGCACTTCTCTTGCCTTCCATGACTTTAGGCCTCGTCCACGTCGAGATTATTTGAGGTTATTGCCAGCGGGCTTTTAAAGGAACCATCCCGGCAATCGTCTGTAGCGATTTGGACAAACCATGTAAAACCCAAATTTGGAAGGCCTGACGTGGATTCGAACCCGCGTTCTCCCGAATGCGAGGCCAGAACGTTGCTACTCATCCATTACGCTCAGTGATTTCTTTTTTGCGTTCTTTCATTTCACGTTTATTTGATTTCTAAAATATCTGTGCTGATTTCTTCCTGTTTCATTCTGTGCATATTTGTGATTTCTCTGATCCATCAACTCCAAAATTTATTCCGTGATACAAGGTTTTTAGTCAACTTCTTTCCTTACCCCTAATGTTTCTTTACGAATTTTGATCATTTTTCTCATTAGTGCATTCCATTCGTCTTGTGCTGAATTACTTGCAGATTTATTTCTTACATCCAAATTTTCAATCTCTAATGTGTTAAGTCTAATTTTTTCACTTCATATCTGTTTTGCCTGTAATGCATGTTTAGTAACTTGAAATTTAGCGTTCACTTCATAACTGTCAGATTGTGGTCAGAATCTATTTCTGCTGCTTGGTAAGCTTTTCAGTATATAACTTAATTCCTGCATCTCTGTTTGACCATGATATAATCTAGCTGATATCTACCTGTTATCCGCCGGATGTTTCAAGGTGTATATCCTTCTTGTCCGATTCTTAAATAGTGTGTTCCCCACGATGAGTTTATATGTTTCACAAAATTCTGATAACCTGCTTCCTCGCTCGTTTCTTTCTCCTAGACCAAAACTTCCTACATTACTGCTTCCTTTTCTTCTCACACTATCGTCGCATTCCACTTACCAACAATTATTAGATTTTTCTCCCCATTCACATAATGGATTTATTCTGTCAATAGCTACCAAATCAATGTGAGACTCCACATTACTGTGCGTTACGGCTCAGTGAAGCCCACCCCGTTTCATGTTGGTGTGACATCGTGTAGGTGCCCATCGTTGACACGGCGTTAGCTGGTTCGATTCCTGGTGGTGGAAGAAATTTTCGTCGTCAGGACTTGGCCGCTGCGGAAGGAGAGGTGGTGGGGCATAATTCCCAACCACCGGATGCGTATGGAGTAAGGGCCCACGACACAGTTGATTCGTCCGTCGGATGGGAACTTTAAGTTTAGCGGTCCCATAGGCTTTTTTTTTCTTTCTTTCGAAAGAATAGTTATGAATGGGCTGGCACCGGGTTTCCCCCTCTTCTTTCATCTCTCATCCACAGCACAGTCTACACTAAACGCGCATACTATCGGAGTCATCAACACTTACAACAATACTTTGGAACATTGTCACTCTGGGGACATCTTCCAGGCAGGGGTAAAAATCCCCCATGGAAACTGCCTATTCCCGGACACGAGCAAGGCGTTCATGGAAGAAGAAAAACGACCCAGACAAAGAAGCTACTTCACTGGTGAAAATCAAGATCCACCTGAGAATACGATTGATTGTAGTAGCTGAACTGCGTTGATTGTTACGAAAATACGTCTTCCAATCTCTGCACTTGCATTAGACAGATAACAGTTAGAGAGAACTTCCCAGTGGAATATGCTCCGCAACTGACCGCGGTGTTTCCTTTCTTCCAAAATTCTGTGATTAACTACTGCGAACAAAGTCGATAATGGCGGAGGGAACTGACTATTGTATCGTTGACAATACTTTGTGAATGCAGCGTGAAATATGAGCGGTTGTGTGGTGCTCATCGATTATCGATGGGCATTACCATAATGGCGTTCAGAACTCAGCTGTTTTTGCACATGAGATGAGTTTGAATAGCCCCGTTAGATTTGCAAGGCGGCTTGAAATTGATCTCTAGGGAATATATGCTCAGTCGATATGTAGAAGCGACTGCGCGTCTTGTTATTTCTGTTTGGTATTCGCGTTCCCCCTGTTCTTCATTCTAAATACCTGCACGCGTACCGCAAGCCGAGGCGGAAGGCATTCAGATGTAAATACGAAATTTATATTCGGAATAACCAGTAAGGGAGAGGGTGATTCCAGTTATAAGGTATTGAGAGGGTGCGTTTCCTGTATGAATTGTAAATACGCGGTGCGGAGTACGAATACTCCCCAAAATGTGAACATGAGGGTGGTATAACGTTCCAATAGGGAAAGTTAGAATTTTCTTAACTTTTAGTACACCCTATAAATTCGGGTTGTTTTTTGTTCTTGTGAGGGCTTTTCTTACTAATAGTGTGTGACTAAACATTTTGCGTCAGGAAACATTGAGGGGGAGGGGGAAAGTAATATGACTCAAGTGTGAAATATTAAATTTGTTTGCCTTCATGGAACTTTTCGTAATAGGTAAGAGAGATTCCAAGAATGGAAATTAACAAATACGCATGTGGTTAAATTGTGCTTGCAGTAACGTAGAGTTACCAGAATGGAAATTGGTAGACGTGCTGGTATATGTTATACTGGTCAGCCAGATATTTAATAACAATTGATATGTGATTTTCCATGATAATTGAGAAATAGGGCTGTGTAAGAATACTGAAATCACAAAGTGGACCAGTTACGAAAATGTATTGTATATGCATAATCAGTAAACGGTATTTATTGTGTTATTTTTTTACATATTGCCTAATCTATACCTACCAATAATAAAATATATATTTAATAAGTTAAATAAGAAATTTAAATGGTCTATTATGAAAGATTTTTTGTGTTGTATACGTCAAAAACATTTTTAAAAGTACCCGTGTTTTAAATCTGACTGATCTAGAATCACATTTTGTAAATGTATAGAACTGAAATTGTAGTTAGCAGTATAACATCGTGGAAATATATAGTAATTAGTTACTATCAATACAGCGGTCTGCTACGAAAATTCTGTTCTTGAACAGTATGACGGAGATATTAATTTGAATAAGGAAAGAGAGTAGCATACAATATAATAATAGAAAGTTCTGTCGTAAGGAGGCCGTACCATAAACGAAACTTAATTTTGGGTGATTGCTGTAAAAAATACTAAATAAATAAGGATATCCAGTATTATGTATCTTAATCTGCACACTAGTGACTTCTCTTCGCTGTGCGTGCTCTGTTGCCATAAGTTATTGAGTTAATTGGATTTATGTAGCGTTACATAAAAGATATTCTTAATGGAACTGTGATTTTAAAGTTAGTAGGCCCTTATGTTTATAGTGTGACAATATTGGACTACTCAGCGGTAATCAGAAACCCTGAAAGTTTTGTTGTTATTATTATTCTGATACTTCTCCATCTTTTAACGCACAGTGGAACCAGAGTTCATCAACCCTTACGTGCCAGCGTTGATGTTAAGTTTCAGTTATTTTCTTACCGGATACAACAACAACTAATGAAGTATGTAAGTTGAAAAGATATGTCAGCTCCGAGAACACCAGAGTCCTTCCAAAAAAAAAAAAAAAAAAAAAAAAGCATAATGTCAATAACACAAATTTGTGTTAGAGGAATGATGATGACCGAGCGTGGTGGGTGAGCGGTTAACGTTCTGGCCTCTCATTCGGGAGCATGGCGGTTCGAATCCCCGTCCGGGCATCCAGATTTAGGTTTTCCATGGTTTCCCCAAATCACTACAGGCGAATGAAGGGATGTTTCCTTCAAAACGCCATGGCCGCATTCCTTCCCGTTCCTTGTCACCAGTCCAATCCCGCCTCTAATAAAGTCGACGAGGCGTAAACCCATAAATAAAAAAATAGGAATGATGAATTTTCTCTCTTGGTGATCTGTGGAAGTTCAGAAGCAGCATCACAAGCGAGAACTGTTACAGCAGACCAAAAATAGCAACAAACTTAGTCCACTGCAAATACCGTCAACAGGGAATCACATGTCTCAACAGAAAATCCGTATCCAAAATGATCAGATATTTCAGATTATCCCAATACGTTGATACAGAAGATTATTTATTTACTTTGGTATTATGCTACATGGCATTTCTAATACTCAACAACAATTTTATCCGGCCAGATTTCTCGTAGAATCTTGAATATGGAAGGAAGTATGTTTCGGAACTACGCATATATTACTCGCTACGAAAGCTTTTAACAATTGTTTCATTAATTTATCCTCCGAACTTCGAGTATTTGTCCCTATGTAGATGTTCACTTCCACATTACGTCATTATGTATTCTGGCGACATAGCGCAGTTTTCAGATACACGATATCAGAATGTTTAGACGCCATTACGACCTTACGTTCTATGGCCCTATTGCAGTTCCTTTGGTCACGTTTGTTACTTAAGACAACAATCTTCTTCTTCTTTTTCTTCACCACCTCTTCCCAACCATAGGAGTCTGCTGCCTTTGAAGAGTTTGACTCGTTTTTGGCATGGTCAATGTGGAATGCCCTTGCTGACGCCAAGCATATTGTACATGCTGCTGGATCGTCATACGTACTCATGGAGGAAGCGGAGTTTTGCCATCTGTCTGTGAAATGTGTAACTTGTTCTATGTGTAATAAGTGTGTTTTAGTTTGTAAAATGTGAAACTTATGGAGCGGAGATTGGGGACGTCCTGTTATTCGCCTCGATAGCTGAGAAAAAAACCGCCTAAAACCGCAGTCAAGACGTCCCCGGCTGGGCTCGTGTCCGACCTTGTTGTACCTCCCCGATCCAATGTGCAGCGCGTCAGCGCATTGGGTCACACTGACGGGTTCATTAAGAGTATAGACGACAATGTTTACATATTATTAATAAAGTTAATTAATAACAAATATGAGACTGACATCAAGTAATAGTAGACAAGGGACCTTGCTAATGAAAAATATGAATGCCGACAGTCAGGCGACAATAGATGCTAGGTATACTATATTTCAATGCATTAAAATCGAGGCTTTTAATTTCGGGAATATTGAATATAAAGTAGCGAGTAGAATAGAAATTTTAATTGGTCAATAAAGGAGTGGGCTAGGAATGAATACTGCGGGAGTCCTTTTAGATGTATTATTTACCATTATTGAAAGTTATTACACTGCTTGTGTGTATTGTTTTCTAAGTAAATATCAGCTGGAAATTCAGAACACATCTAACAGACAAAATTTTATTTCAGTAATAACAAACGTAGTCTTTACTATTGGCCAAAATTTATTCACGTCGTTGTCTTTGCTACTTTGTGTACAAGAATAGATTTTCAGATTCTCGTATACCATAATTTATTCTATTTCGTACTGCAGTTGTAATGAAAATATGAAAAACGTAAATGATTCATTACGAAGACTAACGCTTTAGTATTTCCTAATAACTCTTTCCTGGTTTATTTTTTTATTTAGGAAACTAGCTGGTACCCACGACTTTGTTCATGTTTTTAAAGAATTTGGATTGACAGCTACCGACATCTAACCACCATAGTGCACGATGGGAGACTCGATGCTATTATCACACACAAACGCCAGTCATCTGCGCTATGTAGTTCAGGCAACAAAGTAAAATATACGGACACAAATGTCTTTTATAGAAATAAGAAAATATCCTTGATCGACCAATTTCAACCACCATATCTCCCACACTCCCACATTTACAGAAATTCGGCCCACGTTGTGATCGACGGGTGACTCTGTGCTACTACCAGACCCAAACACCAGTGATCTGCGCTAGATAGTTTTGGCTGAAAAGTGATACACCATGGCACATACGTTTTTGGCAGAAATATGAAAGTGCCGCAGGTCGACCACTTTCAACCACCATATCTCCAACACCTCCATAGCTACCGCCATCTAACCACCATAGTACACAATAGGAGACACGATACCACTGCGACACACAAACACCAATGGTCTATGCTATGTAGTTGTGGCAGCAGAGTGACATATACGGACACACATGTCTTTGGTCGAAATACGAAAATATCCTTGATCAGCCACATTCAACCACCGTATCTCCTATACTCCCACAGTTACCCAAATTCGGCCAACGTTGTGATCGACAGGTGACTCTGGGCTACTAACACACACAAAGACCAGTGATCTGTGCTAGATAGTGTTGGTTGAAAAGTGATACACCATGACACATACGTTTTTGGCAGAAATATGAATGTGCCGCAGGTCGACCACTTTCAACCACCATATCTCCCACACCTCCATAGCTACCGACATCTAATCACCATAGTACACGATAGGAGACACGATACCACTACCACATACACACTCCAGTGGTCTATGCTATGTAGTTGTGGCAGCAGAGTGACATATACGGAGACACATGTCTTTAGTCGAAATACGAAAATGCCCTACATCGACCAATTTTAACCATCATATCTCCCACATCCCCACAGCTATCGACAGAAAACTCAATGCTACTTCCACACACAAGGCCCAGTGATCTGTGCTGGGTAGTGAAATATAGGAAAACACACGTCTTTTATGTATATATATAAGATTTATGGTACTTTTTGTACCTTTGGAGCACTGTATGAGTTGTTTCATAACTACCAAATAAATTTAAAACGTTTTTAATGCAGCTATTGAACGATTTCCTTATATCATTGCTCAACACCTGAAATCAGTATGCACCATTGTCCTCCAAATTTCACACTGGGCTGAAGGCCACTCACTCTATGAGTTTCATAGGGTATTGTGAGATGATTACTTTTTGTAGCTTTGCTTCTGCTACGATTATTCGGCAGTCTTGCAGCGTTTCCGAGTCATCCGCCACAGCCGCTGGGATTGTATTTGCTCGCGATTACTGTTCCTTTCGTACTGCGCGCTTATGGACGAACATTCCAACACGTTACTCGCATTAACTGTCTTTTTTCTTCTTGTTGTTTTTTCAATAACGATACTATACGTGACCTTCGCACAATCGCTGAACTTCAGATGGAAACACTTACTACGTGCATTTTTCTTATATCAGAAAAATAGGCTACGCTACAGTCGAACACATTTCTGATAGTATCTGACAAAATCTAATCATTTTTTCGCGAATTACAGGAAACATAAAAAGAATCTTGAAAGAGCATTGAGGGGATATTTTTAATATGCGAAAAGTATATTTATTTGTGTAGAAACACTTATCGCCAAATGGTTTCTCTTATAAGCCATATACTAATCATTAATACGGTTTGTGAACAGATCAGCTTCTGTTCAACCATAGAGATATTGTAACAAGATTATTATTATTTTTTTATAAGAAGATTATAATTGTATGGATGCTGGTAGAGAGAGGTTCTTTTGACTTCATTAATTGCAGAAAAAGTTCATTTTCATATCGAAAATGTCTTAAAATTTTTACAGTAAAAATATTTAATTAAAATTACGCAAGCAAATGTGGCAGTCCCTGGAAGGAGGTGTGTGTTTAAGTAAAATTATAGCTGTTTCGGTAGCGTGGATAAAGTGTGCAATTATATACCATACGGTTTAGGGACGTTGTACTTCTTCTTCCAATATTGATATGATTTTTCTGAGAATTCAGTTTTAAACAAATCAGTTCAATTTTCTTTTGAAAGGTTTGATACTATACTACGTCTCACATTCCTTCAAAGTCGCCTGTGTTGTGTAGCTAGGAATCGTCGAACATGTATCAGGTTGGAAAAAGTTTATCATGGACCTTTGCACGAAGACAAGGTTTGTTCAGAGCCTGAATAGCTCGGTATATTGATGAATTCTTGTTGACTTGAGTACAGTAGAAGTCCGATTATCCGAGGTAAACTGGACCGGGACCCCCTCGGATAACGAGAAACTCTGATAGCCGTAGGTCAAGGAAAGAGGTTACAATGAATCAAAAACCGTATTGAAACTGAAATAATACAATTTATTTATAGTCTAAAACTAATTTGGGAAGGAATAAAGTTTGTTTTTTGTACACTAATAAGCCAAAGTTTTTGAAGACACATTCTAAAATTGAGCCCTGTTTCATCACAATTAAAAAGCTGTTCTCACATTAGTCCCAGTTTTAAAATAACATCAGCAAGTTTTCTCTGAAATTCATAAACTTCACTGGAATCTGCAGAAAGCTTTTCACCCGATATGTTTAACTGTCGACACCATAGTTATTTTTCCAACGATTTCTCCATCCCTATCATGTTTCAAAAATTTGCCTCGGTTAACCCGGCGGCTCGAATAATCGGAACTCGGAAAACCGGACTTTTACTGTACTTTGATTTATTTGTCTTAACACTTTCATCCTGGCTTTCACTCTCTCTCCGTTCACCGCGCCTCACCAAACACGTAGGGAAAACGTAATTAATGAGGTAATGTATGGCAGTAATTTTACCATTTATATCTGGATATGTAATTACTTCAGTAAAGAGTATTTTTGGTCCATTGTCACTATTTTTTAACTTGGCAGTCTGGAAAAAAGTTGAACTAACAACAAACTCCTTAAGTATTGTCCCCATCATTCATGCGCTGGTTGAGATAATATTGGAACCGGATGTTCACAGGCTCCGCACCTGCTTTTAATTAATTAAACAGCATGAAATTCTGGAGTTTTAGAAAAGTGACAGCAGTTTATCGGCTTCAACATGTGTCGATAGCGGGGTTATTAGAACGCAAATAATATGTGTTAACACTTGCCTGTTCAGAAATTGAAATGAGCAACACCATACGGCATTCAAGTGCTAGGATAGCATACTAAGGGTATATTTCTAATATGCGAGAAGTGTATTTATTTGTTTAAAAACACTTTTCGCTAAATGATTTCTCTTATAAGTCATAAACTAATCATTAATACGGCTTATTAACACAGTCAGCTTCTGAATGGTCTTAGAAGCATTGTAATATGATTATTATTTATTTATCAACAGAGTTCAATAATTCATTTCTAGCAAATATTTGAGATCTGGTGTGAAAATGTTTTGGCACCTTCTTGCCTTTCAGATTTATATGTTTCGCGGTGTTGGTGATAATTTTTTTTCTATAGCATTTAATACAAGATTATGATGAGATGTTAACCCGAATGAGTGTCATTGCAGCCATAGGCTCGAGTAGCCACAATGACAACGCAGTAATGCAGGTTTACACCTCCACATTTCCATTTATTGAAATTATGGAATCTGTGTTTACTGGAATGTTATATATTATATAAGTTTATGGTTAATGGATTACCTTCAATAGAAATTCTAATGAACCATTCAGGATGTGAATAATGCATTTAAAAGGACAATTGTTTTTATATTTGGTAACGACTGATCACTTAACTGATATGAGTGCGATTAATCTAATTTGACAAGCTTTTAGATGATTTTGATCAGTCAATTAGTCATAATATTTATCGATAAATTAAAAACTGTATTTTGAAGGCTTAAGATTCGAAAGGCATGCCTTCCGGAAACATGAATTTGAAAGTTCTTAATCATCTGGATATATACACTACAGTTTGCAGTGACGAGAAGTCTGAAGATTTAAAAACCAGTCCTCGGACTGCTGCAAGTTTTAGTCCTTAAATTTGAGTTTAACCAATGCCATTGTTTCTCTTTGCACGTTTACTAGGTCATGAAAGTTATAAGTACCATTATTCTGTGTAAGATTTTTAACCAATAGGATATTTGATTTATATAAACTGACTATTAAAACAAATTTCGAAGTCATGGCTGAAGATAAAAGCCAATTAGAAATGAAAGATGAGTATGAAACAGTAAATTCGATCACTTTATCACTTTAGGATTAAAAGCCACAGGAATTGTTGGTTCAAACTTTGTGTGTTTGTGTAAGTATGGGGGGAGGGGGAGGGGGGGATAGCAGGGATACATTGAATGTGCACATTGCTCTCTGCCTACGAAAAAAGGACTTTAATTTATTATAATTTTTTATCTAGTTTGATGATAAAGCGTTTAGGCATTGATGTTGTAACACACAAAACTAGATTTCAAAAAAGGTAAAATCATAATTAGCAAGACCAAATATAAGCCACACGTCTACTAATGTCATTATACAAGTAACGCTTTGTTCTTAGAAGTTTTATTATTTATGATTTGCATGTGTATTTTCCTTACAATTGAATGAATAATAATTGGAAAATATGTCAATGTTATTAGCTTTCCATGTCAGTAAATGTTAGGGTGTTGTTATTTTTAACAATGTACTAAAACACACATTTTCTTGGTAGTATTCCTTGCTCCGGACAGATTTAGTCTGATCAACATTGGAAAGTTCATGTTTTGCTTCGCTTTTAACGTAGTGTAGTAAATTAATCTTTACACTCGTCTGTTATTC
>JARYHS010013630.1:370754217-370774623 GCA_031002005.1 Vandiemenella viatica
TAGTAGACCGAAACCTATGTGGAATGTCAAATCAAGTCGGCTACAGAAAATGGGTGGATACATCCGCTATTCCCTGTGGAGTTATTCACGAATGCCCCAGTTGAACGTTTTTTCTGAATATTTAATACTTCGGGAAGCAATGCGACAGAGAAACAATAAATTGTGTTTTAATTCTTACTGACATCTTTTCTGAAAAAATAAATATAATTTCTTCTAACAGATATTCTTTTCTTCCCGCTTCTATTTATGTCAAATAAAAAGAAATCATATTAATAGATAATTATGTTAATTGTAAAAATTAACCAGAGTAAGTTAATTGGTTATAGAATCGATAAGTAGGAGCATTATGTGAATGTATGATGAATCAGACCATACAGTGATGTAGACATTGTTACCGTTCTTCGACCATTTTGGAACTTAACAATTCGTCCATATTCGGGTCCTTAGAATATATGAATAAGGAAGGTGTTTAGGATTGTGAAGTAACAGAAATGGTCCTTATTAAGAAAGCATTGAGCCAGATTCAGTTAAATTCGGCAAACTGTGAAAAATCAAAATGTAGCTGCTGGTTTCACATTTTAAGGGCCACCGGTTGGTGTTTTTGTTTATGGTTTTATGCCTCGTTGACGTCTAGGTCATTAGAGGAACAGGAAGGAATCCAGCCACGGCCTTTTGAAGGAAGCATCCTGGCGTTTGCCTGGTGATTTGGGTGAACCACGGAAAACCGGACGGGAACTCAAACACATGTCTTCCTGAATGCGCTCACCCACCACGGTCGGTTCTCAGGTTGGAATCCGGACTCTTGCTTGGCTGTTTTAGTTAAATGTCGTATTCGTCCTGTGTTGTCGCCACTACAATGTCCAAAATCGCATGATACTAATACAATACTTATTAAAATATAACTTGGAGCTAACTAATGGTGGCAGAAACCGAAATAAATAAATAAATATAAAATCAAAATGTATGTACCCGAGATAGGCCTCTGAAATTTTATTATTTGATTTTGATTATAACCTGCTATACGAGAGGTACAAAGGAAATTAATTACTGTGTATTTCAAACACCAAGCAATCTAATAGCTCATTTATTAAATTTCAGGGTTCCAGGTTCAAATCACGGTACGGCAAGGTCCAGATTCCACGACAAGCTGTAAGGTCCGGTCATCATGATTCTTCATAGGTCTGAATCCCCCTGCCTTCATTCCTTCATCTTTCAATCAGCTATCAAGCAACACATACCCATTAGAGTCATCCACACAAAACAATAACACGTACAGTACCGTCACCTCCATCACACGGGAAGGTGAGGGGAACTACCGAGGTTATTGCTCGAGCTCACCTGCGGTTGGTACTATGATTTTTTTTTGTCGCGATTGTATTGTGTTGTGTGCACCAGTTTATTAAAAGAACCACAGTGGTTCAACAAGTGGGAGTAGTAGCTAAACGAAATCTTTAGTGTTTCGTGGTATTTTTGTTTCTGCTTGAAAAATGGTTTGCTATACTACACAAAAACAAGTGTGCATAAAATTTTAAGTTTGTTGCGTTTAAAACATGTTTCGGTGAGGAACTTAGCTAAGCACATACAATTTTCCCTTAGAGTGCAGCTAACGTTTGAGGTATTAATAGAGCTGGAGAAGTTTCACAGTGTTAAAATGACTCAAAGCAGTCTCATTCATCGAAATTCGTAATGCTTACGAAGGCAGCTATGGATCAACACAATCCTTTGTGTCCTGTTTCAGTGCATTCCAATAAATCGTACGAAGATTGCATTTCGGAACGGTAGTTGATTACAGTAATTTACTGACTGCCGTTCCTAGACACTTGTTTGTGTGTAGCCCAGCCAGGTCTGCACACACTCTGGCTCCGTATTGATCTGTTGCTGAGAGGCCTCCAGTCCACCACAAACACCACAGCCACGAATACCAACTCTGTCTGCCCGAGAGCGTCGATTTGGAGGGCGCAGGATGGTTTGTGTGAGGATATTGTGAAATCGGTGTTTAATTTTGATGTACTCTGAGTAAATTTCGTATTTATGAAGTAATTTTGTCTCAATTCTCTTAGTTGCCATCTGACTATAAAACGATAGTCGTCAAATCGAAGTAAATATGTTTTAGAAATGGCAAATTTCTCTTAGGTGTGTCAGTGTTCGTAAAGCTGATTGCGAGGGGGGCCAATTCGATTTCTTCTTTTAACAGGAGGTAAATCGTCTTAAAAATTATTGATCATTACTTAGTATTGCAAATCTGGTTGTGAGCCATCTTCCGCAGTTGTTGGTTAATAGAATTTAAATAAAAATTCCGTCTGGGAACAACTGTTGATGTTAATGTTACTTTATTCCCATACGCGTTTCGCCCTTAGGGGGTGGGGCATCGTCAGTGGAGCTAGGGTGATGGTATTTACATGGCGATCTGGAACAGCACTTTATGCATTTTACAGTTCTTCTTTTTCACAAGTAGAAAACTGTTTTACACATATTTCGAATTAAACACTTGGCATTATATCCATTGCAATATTGACTGTCGGCTTCTTGTTGCATTTGTCTGCTAATCACATGTTGTGAAGAAGAAGATATGTAAAATGCATAAAGTGCTGTTCCAGATCGCCATGTAAATATCATCACCCTAGCTCCACTGACGATACCCCACACCATAAGGGCGAAACGCTTATGGGAATAAAATAACATTAACATCAACAGTTGTTTCCAAACGGAATTTTAATTTATAATCGATTACTTAGTATGTTTAGTTAACATTACGTGGTTGTTTACTTTTTCCTCACAGGCACTGATGCCATGTCAGTATTCTTTGTAGGTTTATTCTGAGACGCCACAGTCTTATTCGAAATATCACGCAGTTACCATCTTCTTATCGGAGGGAAGGAAGTTTCTTAGGAAGAAGAATTCCTTGGTTTCCCATTGACTTCCTAGTATGTGTTCGTAAGTGTTATTGTAGGTGTAGATGAGTGTGTGTATTCAGTATGGTGTGTTGTGTGAAATGAAAGAAGGGAGAGGGTGAAACATGGTGCCGGTACGTTCAAGCCTACTCTTTCGAACGACATCAGGGGGCCTCCAAACTTAACGTCCCCATCACGCAGACGAATCACTATCAACATTGCCGTATGCCCTCACTCGACATGCCACGCGACAATGTTACGAATTTTACCGAAGATTTTGGCTGACACTGTGGTGATTAGGAATTGTGCACCACCATCTCTTCTACCCAGCTGACCAAGTCCTGGTTTCTTCCATCACCAGGGCTAGAGCCAGCTAACGCCGTGTCTGTGCCGGACACCATCACAGTGCCGCAACTGAGCCAACGCGGCGGGCTAGTTACCATCGTCTAAAGGTATATCTGCGTAAATATCATAAGAGGAGAAAAAAAATTTTCAGCCGTCGCATTTTTTGTATTGTGTCCATGCCCCAAACGTTTCTGTCTCTGTCCAATGTCTGTTCCTTCCCTCGGCCAATATGTTTAAAACCATAGACGTCCACTAACCAACTTTTCCATAACCAGATACGTTGTTCAAGCTTTGCCTATTTCATAGGCCGCGGTTATGTTGCTGAGTAGTAGAGAGGCTGGTGTAGATATAAAAAATTGTATTTTCATGTCAAATGTTTTTGGTGTTTACATTTATCTTTGACTAGTTGGTTCTTAGATTTTTTGTAAGTAGTTCCCCGTTCTTACAGTGTTTAACGGTAGTTGTTTCTGCATATTAATATGTGGGATACGACTTAGAGAAAGCCCCCAATGCGACTGCTTAGAGTCAGCACCGGGCTACTTAAATCAAATTCATTTTTTTCCTGCCAGAGGTATAGATTAACGAAAGATAGAAGAGTTATAATTAAAAATACCTTTGTATATTCTTTCCTACGAACGCAACTATTTTACTGTCGTCCAACGATAGAAACATTTACGGGATCATAATGACTTATTTCAAATATGCAAATATATTTATCTGGGTTTTTCATGTACATATTGTGAAATCGATCCCTTTAAGCAGCTAGAACCCTTCCCTTTTTAAAGCATGTGATTCTTTTGCATTGTGTAATGTTTATTTTAACGCATGATTGTGTCTAACTGTATATGTATCCCTACCGGTTGTATAGTGATTAATTTCACGCATGACAGTTTGTGTATCATTATAATGAATATTGTTAAGCTAATACTTATTTTACACACCGGTTGGTTGTATGGCCGATAGGGCTAGAGTTATTTTATAAAGAAAAAGGGGGGAAAAAATCCAGATTTTCGGGAAGGGTTTCAAGACTTGTTTAAATGTTGTATGCTGAAGCATAGGCCAGTGCAAGTGGAAATAAATAGGGGATACTAAAGAGAATGCGTGTTTTGCACAAATGTTACTTTTAAAAGTCGCCCGTAGACCTAAACTATGCTACAGCGCGTTTCTACTTTAACATAATGCTTACACCAGTTACCGTGAATGAAACTACTCCTGCGCTAACAGCAAAAACGTTTCACGTCTGCGGGAAACGAATCTAATTGTATTTTATCCTCATACACACACAGAGAGAGGGAAAAAAGGGCAGCCGCAATTTTTAACTGCTGTCGCAGCGGTTTAAAGAGCTGCTCCAAATTAAATTGAATGGCATTATTTCAATTGCGGCGGCGGGCTCCTTGTTAAACCTGCGATCAGCATGGATTGCTGCGGTCCTAATTGCGATAACCAAGTTGCGGAGGCGGCGAGGTCGCGCGGCTCGCGTTGCTAACGCATTTATCCCGCCCCCACCCAGCGGGCGCCATGCACTGCGGGATTACCGCCCCCTGCCAACTGCAACAACGGTAATGAGATGGGGGCTTACCGGCGCTGCAACAGTAAATATCCGCGCCCTCCGCCACTAGCATTAATAACTAGCCCGGCGCTGTCTTTTTGCACCGAGTATAAATCTGACCCGCAAATACCACCGCGGATGCGCCGTCATGTTTTTAGCAGGCGAGGATATATTTATATGTTTGTGAGGTCACAGTCACTGGATTTGATTTATACGTTGTCTGCCTATTGCACCGTTATCAATTATCATAATGCAGAAATGAGAACTGATACACCAAAGTAAAACGGACTTTGACAGAAAACGTGTCTTTATGATTTATTTTCATACTGTTGTACCAAATGTTGCAGCGGTTCTGGCCTTTCCGAGAAAGGTTATGACGACTCTTTTAAATACTTCGGTAATACTGATTGCTGTCGTAAAGTTGTCAGTTAACAAAGCACAGAGTACGAATGATTTATAGCATTTGTCAACGATACAGAAATAGTTTCAAATCTCAATCGTATTTATTAATCGTGAAACAACGATGCAGCGCATGAAATCTCTGGATGTTCCTAGGCACAAAGCGCGTCGTACCTATCCATTTTAATTGCCCGCCCATATTTTGCTGGTACCTTTGTCCCCGATCACGTATTGAATCACAAAAAGAAGCTTTTGACATAACTCAATACTGGGCTGAGAAACTTCTAGTACCGGACCGAAAAACAAAAATGAAAGTTTCTCCAATTCATAATTTTTACGAACCAAAAATTTCGGTAAACGCAACCGGCTCTATTAACTTCGACGTCGGAAATAATGGTTGTGATCCTATTTCACCTTCAACTAAATTTTGTAAAACAGGGAATATCCACTTGTTCAAGAAAACAATTTCAGTTACAATTAGCTGTCGACAATTAGCTGCCGCAATCATAATTCATAAATGTTAAGGTTTAACACTGGATAAAGTTATTGTACGTACTAGAGAAAAAGAAACTTCTGTTGGTTTAGCATATGTTGCGTTATCGAGAGAAAACTTAAGAAAGCCTAGCGTTAAATCTAAGAATTTTTTTATTATAGTATTAGTAATATTATAATTAGAGTATGTTAAAATGTAGAAAACAGGAAGAAACTCGAATGAGAAATTTTGTATCTGATTAAAAACAAATTAAATAAATAACTGTGGCCTAGTTATATTTTGTCAACAAACTGAAATCATGGATTTTGATGATAATTCATGAAGTTTAAATATTGAAATTCTTATGATTATTATTTAATTTCTTATAACAAAAACTTGGCGCGCGACCACAGACCTGTGCTTTTAGCTAGTTAAGTAAACAAAATTATTAAATATCGCAAACTAGACTACACACTCGTACAATTATTAAATTAAAAAATTAAATATTTTTGTAATTTTAATTCTAGCTAAATAGTACTGTACCATGCAGCATTTAAACGAAGACTACCATCACAGTACTGGTACGATTGCATTAATTTTTTTTCTTTTTGCAAACTGAAATGATTCTAGGAAATGTGTTTTTAAGAGGTAGGTCGAAATTCGAACTAACGTATGTTAATACCTGCAGTGTACATTACATTGGTACAATATTTTCTCTAAAGAGTCTTCGAGGCAAAGGTCTCGTTTCTTTGAATTGATTTCATTTTCTATCTCTCTGAAAATAATTTTTTTTTTTAAATGTAATTTGCTATTACGATAAAATCAATGATACTTCAACTCGTTTGTGCGGCGCCTCCGGGAGAAGCAAGCGCACAGCCAACTGTCCCATCCATGACCTGGTAGTAGAAGACAACAGGTTGGCCGCATACTACATACAACTCAATGACTCCCTGGGAGTGACAGATAATGTTACTGACTGTGTCTCTAACCTAGAGGTTTGTTTCTATTATTGATGTTTCTAATATTTTTTTGTCTCAATGTTAATCCTTCGGGATCTTCCAGACAATACTGCCTTTCGCTTTTACATTCACATTGTATCATAAGCCTTTTTTAAAAAAATATTGCTACAGTTTTTACCTTTTTTTATATAAACGTTTCTCGGGAAACAAACCGAGTAATATTGTTATTAATGCACAATATTTCGGCGACCTTTATTACTCAGTCGCCATCTTCACGTGCAGTTGCAAGTCTTGAAGTCTGCCTTGAAGTCAGCCTTGAGCGTGTTGTTTGTAAACTGGCATGGCAACGACAGACGTTGCTATGTTGCCTAGCAGCATCTCAGATGTCCATTAGACGCCCGCGGAACACTAACGCTCTGTTTTTTGTGTTCCGCGGGCGTCTAATGACATCTGAGATGCTGCTAGGCAACATAACAACGTCTGTCGTTGCCATGCCAGTTTACACACAACACGCTCAAGGCTGACTTCAAGGCAGACTTCAAGACTTGCAACTGCACGTGAAGATGGCGACGGAGTATAAGGTCGCCGAAATATTGTGCATTAATAACAATATTACTCGGTTTGTTTCCCGAGAAACGTTTATATAAAAAAAGGTAAAAACTGTAGCAATATTTTTTAAAAAAGGCTTATGATACAATGTGAATGTAAAAGCGAAAGGCAGTATTGTCTGGAAGATCCCGAAGGATTAACATTGAGACAAAAAAAATATTAGAAACATCAATAATAGAAACAAACCTCTAGGTTAGAGACACAGTCAGTAACATTATCTGTCACTCCCAGGGAGTCATTGAGTTGTATGTAGTATGCGGCCAACCTGTTGTCTTCTACTACCAGGTCATGGCTGGGACAGTTGGCTGTGCGCTTGCTTCTCCCGGAGGCGCCGCACAAACGAGTTGAAGTATCATTGATTTTATCGTAATAGCAAATTACATTTAAAAAAAAATTATTTCAGAGAGATAGAAAATGAAATCAATTCAAAGAAACGAGACCTTTGCCTCGAAGACTCTTTAGAGAAAATATTGTACCAATGTAATGTACACTGCAGGTATTAACATACGTTAGGTTCGAATTTCGACCTACCTCTTAAAAACACATTTCCTAGAATCTTTCAGTTTACAAAAAGAAAAAAAATCAATGCAACGTACCAGTACTGTGATGGTAGTCTTCGTTTAAATGCTGCATGGTACAGTACTATTTAGCTAGAATTAAAATTACAAAAATATTTTAATTTTTTAATTTAATAATTGTACGAGTGTGTAGTCTAGTTTGCGATATTTAATAATTTTGTTTACTTAACTAGCTAAAAGCACAGGTCTGTGGTCGCGCGCCAAGTTTTGTTATAAGAAATTAAATAATAATCATAAGAATTTCAATATTTAAACTTCATGAATTATCATCAAAATCCATGATTTCAGTTTGTTGACAAAATATAACTAGGCACAGTTATTTACTTAATTTGTTTTTAATCAGATACAAAATTTCTCATTCGAGTTTCTTCCTGTTTTCTACATTTTAACATACTCTAATTTATAATATTACTAATACTATAATAAAAAATTCTTAGATTTAACGCTAGGCTTTCTTAAGTTTTCTCTCGATAACGCAACATATGCTAAACCAACAGAAGTTTCTTTTTCTCTAGTACGTACAATAACTTTATCCAGTGTTAAACCTTAACATTTATGAATTATGATTGCGGCAGCTAATTGTCGACAGCTAATTGTAACTGAAATTGTTTTCTTGAACAAGTGATATTCCCTGTTTTACAAAATTTAGTTGAAGGTGAAATAGGATCACAACCATTATTTCCGACGTCGAAGTTAATAGAGCCGGTTGCGTTTACCGAAATTTTTGGTTCGTAAAAATTATGAATTGGAGAAACTTTCATTTTTGTTTTTCGGTCCGGTACTAGAAGTTTCTCAGCCGAGTATTGAGTTATGTCAAAAGCTTCTTTTTTGTGATTCAATATGTGATCGGGGACAAAGGTACCAGCAAAATATGGGCGGGCAATTAAAATGGATAGGTACGACGCGCTTTGTGCCTAGGAACATCCAGAGATTTCATGCGCTGCATCGTTGTTTCACGATTAATAAATACGATTGAGATTTGAAACTATTTCTGTATCGTTGACAAATGCTATAAATCATTCGTACTCTGTGCTTTGTTAACTGACAACTTTACGACAGCAATCAGTATTACCGAAGTATTTAAAAGAGTCGTCATAACCTTTCTCGGAAAGGCCAGAACCGCTGCAACATTTGGTACAACAGTATGAAAATAAATCATAAAGACACGTTTTCTGTCAAAGTCCGTTTTACTTTGGTGTATCAGTTCTCATTTCTGCATTATGAGAATTGATAACGGTGCAATAGGCAGACAACGTATAAATCAAATCCAGTGACTGTGACCTCACAAACATATAAATATATCCTCGCCTGCTAAAAACATGACGGCGGGCGCATCCGCGGTGGTATTTGCGGGTCAGATTTATACTCGGTGCAAAAAGACAGCGCCGGGCTAGTTATTAATGCTAGTGGCGGAGGGCGCGGATATTTACTGTTGCAGCGCCGGTAAGCCCCCATCTCATTACCGTTGTTGCAGTTGGCAGGGGGGCGGTAATCCCGCAGTGCATGGCGCCGCTGGGTGGGGCGGGATAAATGCGTTAGCAGCGCGAGCCGCGCGACCTCGCCGCCTCCGCAACTTGGTTATCGCAATTAGGACCGCAGCAATCCGTGCTGATCGCAGGTTTAACAAGGAGCCCGCCGCCGCAATTGAAATAATGCCATTCAATTTAATTTGGAGCAGCTCTTTAAACCGCTGCGACAGCAGTTAAAAATTGCGGCTGCCCTTTTTTTCCCTCTCTCTGTGTGTGTATGAGGATAAAATACAATTAGATTCGTTTCCCGCAGACGTGAAACGTTTTTGCTGTTAGCGCAGGAGTAGTTTCATTCACGGTAACTGGTGTAAGCATTATGTTAAAGTAGAAACGCGCTGTAGCATAGTTTAGGTCTACGGGCGACTTTTAAAAGTAACATTTGTGCAAAACACGCATTCTCTTTAGTATCCCCTATTTATTTCCACTTGCACTGGCCTATGCTTCAGCATACAACATTTAAACAAGTCTTGAAACCCTTCCCGAAAATCTGGATTTTTTTCCCCCTTTTTCTTTATAAAATAACCTCTAGCCCTATCGGCCATACAACCAACCGGTGTGTAAAATAAGTATTAGCTTAACAATATTCATTATAATGATACACAAACTGTCATGCGTGAAATTAATCACTATACAACCGGTAGGGATACATATACAGTTAGACACAATCATGCGTTAAAATAAACATTACACAATGCAAAAGAATCACATGCTTTAAAAAGGGAAGGGTTCTAGCTGCTTAAAGGGATCGATTTCACAATATGTACATGAAAACCCCAGATAAATATATTTGCATATTTGAAATAAGTCATTATGATCCCGTAAATGTTTCTATCGTTGGACGACAGTAAAATAGTTGCGTTCGTAGGAAAGAATATACAAAGGTATTTTTAATTATAACTCTTCTATCTTTCGTTAATCTATACCTCTGGCAGGAAAAAATGAATTTGATTTAAGTAGCCCGGTGCTGACTCTAAGCAGTCGCATTGGGGGCTTTCTCTAAGTCGTATCCCACATATTATATGCAGAAACAACTACCGTTAAACACTGTAAGAACGGGGAACTACTTACAAAAAATCTAAGAACCAACTAGTCAAAGATAAATGTAAACACCAAAAACATTTGACATGAAATACAATTTTTTATATCTACACCAGCCTCTCTACTACTCAGCAACATAACCGCGGCCTATGAAATAGGCAAAGCTTGAACAACGTATCTGGTTATGGAAAAGTTGGTTAGTGGACGTCTATGGTTTTAAACATATTGGCCGAGGGAAGGAACAGACATTGGACAGAGACAGAAACGTTTAACAAAAAATGCGACGGCTGAAATTTTTTTTTCTCCTCTTATGATATTTACGCAGATATACCTTTAGACGATGGTAACTAGCCCGCCGCGTTGGCTCAGTTGCGGCACTGTGATGGTGTCCGGCACAGACACGGCCCTGGTGATGGAAGAAACCGTCATCACCAGGACTTGGTCAGCTGGGTAGAAGAGATGGTGGTGCACAATTCCTAATCACCACAGTGTCAGCCAAAATCTTCGGTAAAATTCGTAACATTGTCGCGTGGCATGTCGAGTGAGGGCATACGGCAATGTTGATAGTGATTCGTCTGCGTGATGGGGACGTTAAGTTTGGAGGCCCCCTGATGTCGTTCTAAAGAGTAGGCTTGAACGTACCGGCACCATGTTTCACCCTCTCCCTTCTTTCATTTCACACAACACACTATACTGAATACACACACTCATCTACACCTACAATAACACTTACGAACACATACTAGGAATTCAATGGGAAACCAAGGAATTCTTCTTCCTAAGAAACTTCCCTCCCTCCGATAAGAAGATGGTAACTGCATGATATTTCGAATAAGACTGTGGCGTCTCAGAATAAACCTACAAAGAATACTGACATGGCATCAGTGCCTGTGAGGAAAAAGTAAAGAACCACATAATGTTAACTAAACATACTAAGTAATCGATTATAAATTAAAATTCCGTTTGGAAACAACTGTTGATGTTAATGTTATTTTATTCCCATAAGCGTTTCGCCCTTATGGTGTGGGGTATCGTCAGTGGAGCTAGGGTGATGATATTTACATGGCGATCTGGAACAGCACTTTATGCATTTTACATATCTTCTTCTTCACAACATGTGATTAGCAGACAAATGCAACAAGAAGCCGACAGTCAATATTGCAATGGATATAATGCCAAGTGTTTAATTCGAAATATGTGTAAAACAGTTTTCTACTTGTGAAAAAGAAGAACTGTAAAATGCATAAAGTGCTGTTCCAGATCGCCATGTAAATACCATCACCCTAGCTCCACTGACGATGCCCCACCCCCTAAGGGCGAAACGCGTATGGGAATAAAGTAACATTAACATCAACAGTTGTTCCCAGACGGAATTTTTATTTAAATTCTATTAACCAACAACTGCGGAAGATGGCTCACAACCAGATTTGCAATACTAAGTAATGATCAATAATTTTTAAGACGATTTACCTTCTGTTAAAAGAAGAAAACGAATTGGTCCCCCTCGCAATCACCTTTACGAACTATGACACACCTAAGAGTAATTTGCCATTTCTAAAACATATTTACTTCGATACCTGACTATCGTTTTATAGTCAGATAGCAACTAAGAGAATTGAAACCAATGACAAAATTATTTCATTACTACTAAATTTACTCAGAGTACATCAAAATTAAACACCGATTTCACATATCCTCACACAAACCATACTGCGCCCTCCAAATCGACGCTCTCGGGCAGACAGAGTTGGTATTCGTGGCTGTGGTGTTTGTGGTGGACTGGAGGCCTCTCAGCAACAGATCAATACGGAGCCAGAGTGTGTGCAGACCTGGCTGGGCTACACAAACAAGTGTCTAGGAACGGCAGTCAGTAAATTGCTGTAATCAACTACCATTCCGAAATGCAATCTTCGTACGATTTATTGGAATGCACTGAAACAAGACACAAAGGATTTGTGTTGATCCATAGCTGCCTTCGTAAAGCATTACGAATTTCGATGAATGAGACTGCTGCGAGTCATTTTAACACTGTGAAACTTCTCCCGCTCTATCAAACGTTAGCTGCACTCTGAGGGAAAATTGTATGTGCTTAGCTACGTTCCTCACCGAAACATGTTTTAACGCATCAATCTTAAAATTTTATGCACACTTGTTTTGTGTAGTATAGCAAACCATTTTTCAAGCAGAAACAAAAATACCACGAAACACTAAAGATTTCTTTTAGCTACTACTCCCACTTGTTGAACCACTGTGGTTCTTTTAATAAACTGGAGTGCACACAACACAATACAATCGCGACAAAAAAAAATCATAGTACCAACACCGCAGGTGAGCTCGAGCAATAACCTCGGTAGTTCCCCCCTCACCTTCCCGTGTGATGGAGGTGACGGTACTGTACGTGTTATTGTTTTGTGTGGATGACTCTAATGGGTATGTGTTGCTTGATAGCTGATTGAAAGATGAAGGAATGAAGGCAGGGGGATTCAGACCTATGAAGAATCATGATGACCGGACCTTACAGCTTGTCGTGGAATCTGGACCTTGCCGTACCGTGATTTGAACCTGGAACCCTGAAATTTAATAAATGAGCTATTAGATTGCTTGGTGTTTGAAATACACAGTAATTAATTTCCTTTGTACCAACTCTCGTATAGCAGGTTATAATCAAAATCAAATAATAAAATTTCAGAGCCTATCTCGGGTACATACATTTTGATTTTATATTTATTTATTTATTTCGGTTTCTGCCACCATTTAGTTAGCTCCAAGTTATATTTTAATAAGTATTGTATTAGTATCATGCGATTTTGGACATTGTAGTGGCGACAACACAGGATTAAAACCAGCCAAGCAAGAGTCCGGATTCCAACCTGAGAACCGACCGTGGTGGGTGAGCGCATTCAGGAAGACATGTGTTTGAGTTCCCGTCCGGCCATCCAGTTTTGGGTTTACCGTGGTTCACCCAAATCACTCCAGGCAAACGCCAGGATGCTTCCTTCAAAAGGCCGTGGCTGGATTCCTTCCTGTTCCTCTAATGACCTAGACGTCAACGAGGCATAAAACCATAAACAAAAACACCAACCGGTGGCCCTTAAAATGTGAAACCAGCAGCTACATTTTGATTTTTCACAGTTTGCCGAATTTAACTGAGGCTTTCTTAATAAGGACCATTTCTGTTACTTCACAATCCTTAAACACCTTCCTTATTCATATATTCTAAGGACCCGAATATGGACGAATTGTTAAGTTCCAAAACGGTCGTAAGAACGGGAACAATGTCTACATCACTGTATGCGTCTGATTCATCTCACATTCACTATAATGCTCCTACTTATCGATTCTAATAACCAATTAACTTACTCTGGTTAATTTTTACAATTAACATAATTATCTATTAATATGATTTCTTTTTATTTGACATAAATAGAAGCGGGAAGAAAAGAATATCTGTTAGAAGAAATTATATTTATTTTTTCAGAAAAGATGTCAGTAAGAATTAAAACACAATTTATTGTTTCTCTGTCGCATTGCTTCCCGAAGTTATTAAATATTCAGAAAAAAACGTTCAACGGGGGCATTGGTGAATAACTCCACAGGGAATAGCGGATGTATCCCCAACCCATTTTCTGTAGCCGACTTGATTTGACATTCCACATAGGTTTCGGTCTACTAGGAAGAGGATTCTGCCTGACAATCATGGTACACTAGGGTTGCGACGCATAGAACATGACTTTCCAGGGTGCGTAGAGGCACATCACCAGTTGGTGACCATGTAGATTGCGCTGCTTCTTGAGGATAACTATACCTGTTAAATGATAAGTTTCCAAAATCTTTACTTGTCAAACCATTAGTCTCCAAACTACTTTTCAGACAAAATCAGAAACCCGTCAAACTCATCATCAAGCTATCCATCTGACGAGCTTCACCCATACAGAATGAAACCTGCATATCGAATATTTTTATTTTTTATTTTTTTTATCTGCTTAACGTCTCTCTAACAGCGAGGTCTTTAGAGACGGGAAAGGATGGGGGGGGGGGGAGCAAGGAATGGGAAGGAATTCAGCCATGGCCTTTTGAATGAAGCATCCCGGCATTTGCCTGGAATGATTTGGGAAACCATGGAAAACCCAAATCTGGATGCCAGAAAGGGAATTCGAACCGCCGTCCTCCCGAATGCGAGGTCAGAACGCTAGTCGTTACACCACCACGCTTGGTATGTTGAATTGGGTTGACACTTTATAGTATCCTTGCGTTTCCAACAGAAGGGCTACAGTCAGAGAAAGTAATATTCCAACACGAGACGGTGTTGAAGAGGAGCATGTGACGCGCTCTCTGGTTTCCTCTGGGCGCGGTGGGGCCCCGCAATCAAGCGGCCGCCCTGCACACTCGCCCAGCACATAAATCACAGCCGCCACAATGGCCTCCCGGCGGCCGCGGCGGAGGCTTTTTATTGATGAATGGCCCGCGGAGTTATTACAAGACAAATACACCGGCCCGCCGCGCAGAGCCGCGGAGGCTGCCGTCTCGCCAAAACTAATTTACGGGATTCGCGTCTACTCTACAGACAGAATAACGATGGTATCACGTGAGTCAAGATATGCAAACTGACGTCCTGTCAGCAGCCAGCTGTTAACCTTAATAATGTGGAGAGCCATAGCAACACTCCAAGATACATTTTAAAAATACACCAATGATAAGAATTGCGCTATAATTTCGTAAGCTCATTCAACCTTAATGGCTATTGGTTGCAAAACGGTGACGTCACACGCCGGCCTTGGCTCGGAAATTAACAGCGACCAGAGATATTACAACAAATTGTAGGATATGCGCACAACATAATTAATAAGCAACTGCAATGAAATTAATCACCAGAATACATTCATTAAGTATGCATTTTTTTAGAACATTTCATTCATAAGAAAAAATGTTAAAACATCGCGGTTGAAACAATGTTGAATGAAATCGTACTTTACGATTTAACGAAGTCCTTCACGTCTTTGTCCTTTTTCAGCTTCTTCGGCGCTACTCGGCGATCATTAGCGATGTACTGTACGTATTTACTTCGGACGCAAGATTTGAAGTTACATCATATTTGATGTTAAAGCTTTAAAAGTTAAATCATGGGTCATTTTTAATCGCGTTATCTTTGCTTTTAACTGTGGGTGCATTTTAGCTGATGCTTTGTCACTAAGTTATTTTCTCTGCCATCTGCAGGTATTTAGCGAGATTCTCTGTTCATATTAAATATTTCCGTTATTACTTATAATTCCTTCCAAAGTAAAAGGATTTTAATCAGGTTTTGCAGAGAGAATATTAGGATGAAATGCGGGTATTTTAGCCAGATCAGGTCAACCTATCATGACCTACGACCATAATAACGGGGAATATTCTAGACCCGCGAACTTTCCGAAACACCGTCAAGGGGTTACACTAATTGTATATAACTATCAGACGCTCCAATCTTTGACATTCCTCTTTTAAGAGGATTCTACGATGACCGTGGGGCCGCAATTTGATGAATTGTCATGTAACTTGGTGAGAAAACTCGAAAGTCAGATATATATATATATATATATATATATATCGCTTATTTCTGGAGATATCGTATCTGAAAAGTGATATTATTAGGTAGCAATGCGACCTAGACCATAAAAAATCGTCAAAGCCGCAAAGAACTACATATTGGGCATGTACAGTGGATGTTTTGTTGTCTTCCTAGTAGTTGTGCTTACGCTAAAATGCTGCCTTACCAGAAAAAAAAATCGAAAAAGATACAAGGAACTATACCTATAACTAATTCTTAAAAAGTCGATATCTCGAGAACTGAGCGAGATATCAAAAATTTTATTTTTTACTTTAGATTTGTGTTGTTCAGTTACTTAGGAATCTATCGTTAAACTGCGGCGCCATGTCTTTGACACAGCTGCCCTCTTTCAATATCTTTTTGACCATTGAGGACAGTATTCCAATCAGTAACTATTTTTCCTAATAGCTTTACGCTACGCCGACGTCGAGGTCATTAGAGGCTGGAAAGTACTGGAGCAAAGAACGGAAAGGAATGGCCTTTTGAAGGAATAATTCACCTGGAGTGATTTCAGGAAACCATGGAAAACTCAAATCCGAATGGCCTGATGGTGATTCGAATGCGAGGCCAGAGCGGTACCACTCACCTACCAACCTCGATTCTAGTCGGTCACTAAATTATTACTATACTAGCCTCGTACCCGCGACTTCGTAAGCGTGGATTAACAATTTTTTTCCAGAATTAAATATAGAAAGTTGTTGGTAACGAAGGATAGGTCCCAAACAATATCGAGTCGGAATAATATGACAGGAAAGCTATCACTATATCATTCTACCGTCGAACCTGTCTCTTGAAGAGAATCAATTTCCAACATATTTCTGCCACCATTCGATAAGGTCTCAAAATTTCGTGACTAAAACTATTAATCATACTGGAAAAAATATCCTGTGACCTTCATACAGATTTCCTTATAAAATTCCATCACAACGATATAGCCATTAAGTCGTCAAAACGTAACAAAAAGACAGAGACTTACTTCCGTATTTATAATAATATTACTGTGGTTCACACTTACACACTGACTGTGAACAACACCTGAGGGATCATTATAACGTAAAAAATTGTACACCTACAACATTGCAAGACTACCTACGATTTGCCTCGCATTGCACCCCTAACTTTCTAATATCTACAGTTTAACATTCAATCCGAATAACCTACGGCCCAGGCCTGACTCTTACGATGAAAAACAATTTTTAAAAATCTTAGCCTAAACGGAGAATTGAACTGGAGACCACGACGTTCGTAAGCAAGCGCTTTAACCACTGAGCTGGCAGTCCACTACATGAAAACACGCTGCGGAGACGACCGTATCCAACGTGTCTGTCAATCGCCGTATTTCGAAGTTATGAGACAACATGTGTTATTTATACAGATAATTTTTCAACCAAATGTAGACAGTATTTTTCTCCTTGTTTCAAAGGATAAGTGTGCAAAGTTTCATCGAGATCGGATAAAAACTGTGGATTTGTATGAAGAACAAACAAACAAACAAACATTCATCTTTATATATAAAGATAATTTCGGTAAACAAAACAACAACCCCCGCCCTCCGTAAGAGATTTAATCGACCAATAGTTCACATCTATTCGATGGTATCATCAGAACACTGAAACATGCGAGGTACATTTGCACCACATACCGATGAAAGCACCGGTCAAGCAAGGCTATTTTCTTGCCCTTGTCGTAGCCACGGGAGAGAAGGTGTATCCACTTGTAATCCTCCGGTAGTCCAGCCTATCTTTTGTAAACTAAAAATCAAGGATTTTTCAATGATTTATGCTTAGATATTTGCTGATATTTAACTACAGTTTTTCCAAAGAAATTCGCTGTGTATTTTGAGGTGTACGCGCTGTGCTGGAGACGGGCATCGTGCGCTGGTGCCACCTGCCCGCTGTTTGCGCGTCTTGTTTGCCAGCCCGTTCTCTCTGCTGCCGAGTGTTTGTCCTGTCGAGTGGAGCGGATCTCCGACAGAGTTATGTGGAATAATGCACACTGCCACACGACACAACGCGAATCTACTATAGCGGGACATACGATGAAACAGCTTAGAATTCTGAAGCGGCGAGTGAACACCACATTATCCAAACAAAAGAAACACTATGTTCCATTTTTTTTTATGTAATTATGAGGGCGGGAGAACATGTGTCCTACCTGTAACTGAACCGGAATTGTCACACCAGGAGCATTTACTCTATTGTAATAACATTGTGTTGCCATCTGTCTGTGAAACGTGTAACTACGTTCTGAATGTGATGAGTGCATTTTTGGCAGTGTAATATTTATTTTTTATGTGGCTGAGTTTGGGGACCGCCCCAGCACCCGTTTTGACGATTGCAGGAAACCGCCTATAAACCGTACTCAGGACAGGAAGCAGGATTCGATCCTGGTCTCGTTGCACCTCTCCGATCCAGTGTGCACCGCCTTAATGCACACAGCACACTGGCGGGTTCACTGAATTATGTAATAGTGAACACAAAGTTTTTTGTTCAATCACATAAAGAGATCTGTAACTTAGAAATCGATCCCCTTTGTTCATGGTACTGTGTACGGAATATTATTTCTGCCATGTATAGCTAAGGAATTCAGGGACATATTGAATAAAATCAGAGCTGCGAGATGCGAACAGGTATCCACATTTCACTGAATGTAGTAATGCAATGAACGAAACATTAATAATGTTATTTTGGTTCCAGTACTCATTTCAAGATGAATTTTTGGACTGTTACTTAGAATCAGAAATAAGTACAACTAAATGGAGAAGGATTTCCTCTTGATTCTGTAATTTGCGTCACTTCTCAATTTATTCATTTAATTTGGATAATGCAAGAAAGTTTAAAATACAACTACTTATTTGAACTGTAGCTCTACAATGTTTTAATCGCCAAAAAAATAAAAATGCATCGAGGTTAGGTCAGAGCGCAAAGCGCTCGCTTTAAGGAATCTAGATCATCATGGCTGACATCTTTTGGTATTTTCCCATACTATATCAAACGAATATCAGACATCATTTTCAATTTTACAAAGAAGTTAGCTAAAATTCGAAGTTAGTTTGTATCATCCTTTGATGGTCAAAAATGTGAGCATTATTGGCAGTACAATCTCTTAAATTTATTAAACTAAAAACACCAAGCAATTACGGGTGTGCTGAACAAATAGCAAAGGTATCTGACTATACAACATAACATATCGCGTTGATTTAGAATTTTAAGTTTCTACATTGATATTAAAGGATAAAATTTATGGAATTACATTACGACAGAATTCCGCGGATTTTTTTTCGTACTTCATATTACTTTGTGAACTCAAATATCAATGACTGAAATGCGCTGATCTGTTAAGCAGTATCACGTGACTCAGAAAAAACTAATTAAATTTTTTGATGTGGATATGGCTGCACTAACGCCTTAAGCCAGAAGACATTAAGAAACAATGAATAAAGACAACAAAAGCCATAATAAGATATAAGGATCTGCAGCATTTGAGAGTATAAAAAAGTATTCAACGGCCATTTGATTAGCAGGTATGATAAGACATGAAAAATCTACATGTTTCAATTTATTTTATTTTGTATGCTTTCGACTTTACGCCTCGTAGATGTTTAATTTAAATTAACTGCGATAGACTGCACGCTCCGGTGGAAATTTCACTACACACAATTTTTTCGCCAGTACCCATCTACTTTTGCCCTCATTCAATTAAATGTAGGTCGCCTTTCACTTTTCTGCATCTCAAAAATTTTGAAGTTACTCTCACAGATCTTAAAAAATATTTTAGTTTTCATCAAATCAGAAACAAGTGTACAAACTTTTGTGAAAGATCGTTCAACGATAAGACCATCGTCTATGTCTTCAAGGGCAGAAAATCTCTTGGGCGTATGCAAATATCGGAGATTCTACGATAACCGTGACGACGCAGTTTAATGATGGATTCCCATGTAACTTGACGAGACAAATTGACAGTGAATAATAATTTCTTTTTTGATATCTCTGTCACTTGTCAAGATATCGTATCTCAAAGTTGAGATGGTATGGATGATGTAATTAGAGGCGAAAAGAACTGGATTTGGAGCCGGGGGGGGGGGAATGGAAGGAATTCGGGGATGGGCTTTTGAATGATCCATCCCTGCATTCGCCTGGAGTGATTTGGGGAAACCATGGAAAACCGAAATATGGATATCCAGACCGGGATTCGAACCCACGTCCTACCGAATGCGAGGCCAGTACGTTACCGTTCAACCACCACTCTCGGTAGGCTCAATTTAGTCTTTTTTGTGTCTTCACTGATTTTATCTAAATTACATACCACTAGCTCACCGACTACAACACACGACCAATTTACTACATAGGCTACTTAACTCCTTCATTCCCAGCTACCTCTTAAGCAGAACACCGCAAATACTTTAACTAATATTAGGAGGTTCGCGGTTACGTAATTGGGAGTTTTTCAGAGG